>PVJH01010932.1:0-71282 GCA_004026705.1 Nesogale talazaci
TGTGGTTCAGAGATTTGGGGCTCTTGGTCTCTCCACTGCATGTTTCCCCTAAGATTTCCTTAGCAAAAGGTAACTTCAATGAGTATATTTAATTTTACATTTACTGAAAGCTGAAAACTAAATCATCTTTCTCAACTTTGATAATCTTTCTGACATTTGAAGTATTAAATTTTTGTTCCAGAGTTTTGTCTTGTTTTGATAATCTTGTTGACATTTGAAGAATTAATTGTTGTTCCAGAGTTTTATCTTCAATATCTTCAAGTTTTTATTTTCAATTTCTATAGTTTCTGCTCACCTCGTTATGATGCTTCCCCTATGCCTTTTTTCAGTTTGTGTTTTTTTCCCTTTCTTAGTTTCTTAAAGTTGCAGCATAGATAATTTACTTGAGATTTTTTCCATTTTCTTAGTTTACACATTTTTGTTCTTATTTGTAAATGTTATCTTATCCATTTTCAACTCACAAGTGTCCGTGTGACACAGGAGACCCATTACGGTAGAAAAGAGGACTTTCTTGGATACTACTTTTTAATGTAAGCAGATCTTTCTAGTAATGGAGCCCTTGAATGGATTCAAATCATCAATCTTTTGTTTTTCAGTAAAGTTTTTAACCACTATAAACTTTTTTGTATCTATTTATGTCTATAAAATTCTCTTTTGACATCTGTTCTGATAAATTTTAGTTAAATTGGAATGTGAATTGGAGAAGATTTTAGTCTTGCTTAGAGAGAAACTTTGGCTGTGGTGACCCTCATTGAATGAGTTTTCTGAATCGAAATGATTAAATTAACAAGTTGCTTTTCCTCCCCAACTGCCGATCAACCAAGCCACCCTGTTGGGTTTACCGTCTTACATCGAGAACTCAGGATGGAAGATTCTACTCTTAGACAAGGGTGCTGAGATAAGTGTAAGTCCATGTGTGAAAGGAAACAAAACTACAGAAATTAAATAAATACATATTAAATGAACTCACTGAAGAGAAAGAAAAGCTACTATTTTATGTCTCCCTAGGGATTTAAGACAATGTCAATATGTATGGTAATTACTCTGATTATAATACATTTTTAGTTATTTCTCTGAAGAGACTATTCATTTTTATGATTGTTAGAATGGAAAATTTGACCTGAGATTCAATTTTCTTCTTTCCACTTGTTATAAGTATGTATCCATGGATATTTTTCAATACCTGTGTTAAAATTTTTATTTTTAAATTTTAAAAAACTAAAACATGAATCAACCAATATATATTGGTAATTGTTAATGATTAGATTTTTGTAAATTGATTGCCTTTATAGTGTTTTCCCAAATTTAGTCAAAATATTTTGGAATTCCTGTAAAAAGTTCATTGGAAAATATTATTTTAGATTTTTAAAATATTATGGCAGCTATTTATTATAAAAGATACATGATTAGAGACCACATTTTCTACAAAAGTGGAATTATATTGTCCTAAAAAAAGATTATTTCCAGCAACTGGATGGTGTCCAAATGATGCAAATGCAAATAATAGATGATTTCCTGGCAGTGTGGGTAAGATGCTTCCAGCCAGATGTTGAACAATAATGAATACTGACTAAGAGGCTAAATGTTTCATTTTATTTCCAAAGTCAATGTAACTTGCCTGCTTTGTTGCTAGAATGTGACAGAGGAACATGACTGGTTGCTTTCTGAAAGTAAAATGTATTTTAAACAAACTGCAAGAGAATCAATAGTCATTCTTTTAGAACAGATGTTTGGTGGCTCAGTATTGGGCCTGTGGCATCCAGCCTCCAGAAAACATTGATTTTATGCTCCCAGAAAATTCTCCCACCACACCAAATAAAAGTAACAGTGTCTGTGTTGTTGTCAGAGATACTAAGTTTGCTGATGGTGACATCAGGTCCACCTGGAAATATCTTCTTTAAAGTTGGTTAAGAGAAATCTAAACCAAGTTGCAATTAGGTTTGGCTTAACCTCTCTGGAAGAGTACCCTTTAGGACATCTGCCTCCCAGGCTCAGTGCTGTCAGGAAATAACAACAACAATATACAACAACATACAACAACAACAACAAGGACAAGTTTTGGTAGATCTGTGTCCCTAAAGATATGGGATCTGTCCACCAAAAGTCTCCACTCTGTGTCTTGAAAGGTGTAAAACATTTGTATTTTTCAGTACTTAGCCTACTTAAGAATACATACACACTTCTGATTAATTTAGGCGAAAATTTTTACACCGTAAAACAACAAAACACAATGAAAATATTTAAATTAATTATGATTATTGTCATTGGTAAGGTATAAAATGGTTTCTAATAATAAAGCTAGCCTGTTTAAAATGATCATTTATTATACTTTCAATAGTTATTTATCAAAAAAAGCATAACCATTACAGATGCATCATCATATACATAAGAGAAAATACAATAGGAAAAGTACCCAATAATTCAGAAACAAAAATATGTATTTGTTCCTTTGCTTATAAGCTGATAAAACTTTTCAACTGAAACAAGATCTTTATAGATGTTTATTTGTAACACACAAAATTGAATATATAAGGCTTTTAAAATTCACAGATCATTCTTCTGCTTCAAGATATAGATTTTGACCTGTGTTAATCAAATTATTTTATGTCTTGGTTATGGGTGGAGTCAAAGTTGACAATAAGGTCACAAATTGATGCTATGTCCTTGAAGGTATGCCATTCTTGTAATAAGAGAGCTTGGTTTTTGTGTTCTCTCTCTCTCTCCCTCCCCCCCTCCCCATATACACCTTCCTGCTTACTAGACACCCTAAGAGCTGATATAGTCCAGCTGTTTCCACTGAACTTGCATCTCCAGGACTCTGCTTTCTCCTGTCTGTGATCTTCTTGAATTCTGTATCAATCCATGTAGCTGCATGAGACTCAAGAAATTCTTATGCACTAGAATTGGACTTATGGACTTGAGTTGAACTGGGATGGGATGCTTTCTTTATATATAATTACTTTTTTGCTATCAAACATTTTCTTATACATTTATGAGTGTTACTGGATTTGTTTCTTAAGCCAAGTTGGTTGAACACATGGTACTTTTAGGTGTCTAAAGAAGAGAGATACCTCGGTCCTTGGCTTCACGTGAGAAAGAATTCACGCTGAAACCTTGGATTGTGAGGCAAGCGAGTTTTATCAACGTTGTAAGTTTCAGGTGTGCACAGGGTCCCTAACCCTTGTATGCCTACTGGCAAACTGCTGGGGCTTGCAGGGGTGGGGGGTGGGGGGTGAGGGTGTCACCTGGTTGGCTCAGGATGCAGCTTGGTGGTGCTACATCATACAGCAGCTGCTGGGAAAGAGCATACCAGAGCAAAACCGTTGGCCTTTTCAGTTCTTTGGCAGGAGGCGTGTTTGACGACCCTGGTCGACCCTATTGGCTGAATTGAATTAACCTGGCCTAAGTAAGCCAATCCAGGTGTGGCCTTCCTGGCTGGAAGGCTGGACCTCTGAGCATGCGCAATGGCTGGATTCCTTTGCTATACTAACAGTACCGTGGCGTGGTGCAAGAGAAGCAGCTCATGAAGATGGAAAGTGGAGTCATGCAGTGGAATGGAATTTGGTTTTTCTTCTTTGGCTAGACGGAGGTCCGATATGACTACATGGTATACTCATGCATTTCCTGGAAAGGATATGAAGTGAAAATTTTGAGTTTTCAAAGCAATCTTTGGTTATTACTAATTAAAATGGCCCAAATTAATAGAGCAGATGTTAAATTGCAGCTCAGGAGGCAAAATATCTCTTTAACCTTTCTGAAGCAAAAGCCATGCTGCTTAGTCAAAATGGCTAACCAAAGGTCTGGCTTTGGCTTGATCCTGCTACAGGCCTAAAGCCACATTGTACACGAAGGGGATAATTTACATAAGAAATGATTGAATTTGACTATTTTCAAAATTATGTTTTGGATTTGCCTGTACTAGGATTATATGTACTTTTTCTATCTACTGTTCCTGATGTGTAATATAAATGATTCTTTGTTAAATATGTGTAGAGAGAGTTAGTTTGTAAGTCTACTGTCAGCCATTAAATTGCATCTGTTAAATGTGTAGTAGGAACTGCCTCAAAAATGTTTAGAAATGGTAAGTTCCACCCAGTGCCCGAGAGCTCAGGCATTTGTATTTGAAAAGAACAAAAACTTGCCACTATGTTGGCAACTAAAGAAGGGAGAATCTGTAACCCAAAGGGACTAGGGTTGCGGAGAATTTGTGAAGTTCTATGGATGAGAGGGGAAGTGGCCAAGAGACAACCTGGTGAGGTTCAGTGAGGCAGGTCACATGGAGTTGACCAGAAGCCAAAGAGATAAAAATAAGGTTTTAGAGCTAGTGAATTAATGCATATTGCCTTCTGACTTTGATGTGTGGCCTAGCATGATTTGACCCTGCTTATGGATACAGATACACAAGCGTCCAACTGGAATGAAGATTCTTTACATTAAAGACCATGCCTGTCTTCTCAGAACAGTATGGTATTTCTTTCTTTTTTGTTTAACAGTTTTATTGGCATTTAATTCACATATCCCACAATTCAATAATTCAGTTACCTCAAAAAAAGTTGTTCAATCACTACCACAATCAATTTCAGAGCATTTTCTCCCTCCCACCGCCCACCATGATTAAATCACCTTTAAAATGAATTGTAAAGTTACCTTCAATTTCAGTGGTCAAGTCCTCTCTCACCTTCATTCCTTACTCCAGAAATCTCCTCACTCCCTCCATTTTACCCTTCCCTCACTACATTCACTAAACCTTTGCATCATTCATTATCTCTATACTTCCAGTCCTTCTGTGCTTCACAATGTTAGTTAACCCAACAGAAAATAAAGATCTAAAGCTAAATGAAATGATAAAAATGGAGCAATACTAAGATAAACATAAAAATATAAACAATGAATAAAAAAAGGAGCACCATCTAAATTTTAAGAAGCTATGGAAGAAATTTTTGTTGTTGAACAAGTGAGCGATCTTTGCACCTACAAATATTCAAGTTGGGTCTATAGGGAGGTCAGCTGACCAAGTATCAAGTTTGACCCAGCATAATCAGGATTTTAATGATTTATGTTTGATAGTATGACTATTCCTGACCTTTATCTGTGTCAGGGGAGATCTGCCAGTGGCTTAACCGGACTAGATACTCTTCAGATGAATTTTAGGCTCCCAATGTCCTGCACAGCCTTCCGCAAATTGAGTGTTCACAATTTTAGCTCTCATACTTTTCCCTTCATCACATTTGAATTTTATTATTGTCATTTTGTATCACACAAGCTATTGTGCTTCTTCAATATGGACTTAGTTGACTCCTTGTTGAGTGGGCTGCTAGTTTGAACACAAACCTTTAAATCCCCAAATCTATTCTGATTGATAACCAGGCACCTTCTGCTTTCTTCACCATATTGCTGTAGTACCCTTATCTTCAGTGATCATTTCATGAAGGTGAGTATTAAGTAGGGCTATGTTATCACAACTAACTGTTCTTGGACTAAGAATAGAGTTCAGTGGGGAAACAGACTCCATTGGCTTGTTCGTGGGATACGCATGACTTGGGTTTACTGTGGTGGTCACATTATTATAATTCTAAAACTCCTAAGAACAGCTACCCCAAGAAGAGCAACAAACCAACTAGCAGACTACAAAAGAGAAAGGCAAAAACAAAAAACCAAGCAAACTAAAGGCAGGGAAACAAAGCCCCATAGAAACTGCAAGTAAAATTTTGGCAATCATCCCCTTAGGATAATAAGGCAATTGCACTGACAACATCATCATATTTTCCAATGAAACATCACTCTGGGCCCTGTAGATATGAGGAGTCCATGCAAATACAGTTCTACCATGAGCTGAAACCTTTGAGTTGTAGCTCCACACAATTCAAACTTCCATTCAATTGCCATTTGTTTACCTTAGCCATGAGGGATGGTGCCAAGGGGAAACTTCCTGATTCATTCCTTTCAAATCCAAATCCTTACCCAACAGCCCCACACCTATCAAGACACTGCAAGGGGTGCATAAGGACACTAAATATATGGTCATTCTTGGTCCCTTTCCATTGGACACCCAACAAACTGAGGATTCCCCTCGAGGTCCTATGAATGTCTCTTCCACGGGTCTGGGTAGACCACTCTTTGTTTCCCTTCCCATCTGGGTACCCCAGTCCTCCCTCTATGGATTCAGGCAATTTTGAGGCAGTTCTCAGTTCATTCTTCCAGGCCTCTATGTTTAGTTCTTCTGAAATAGCCCCAGAATATTCCATGCTACCTTCAAGGTCAGCATTGAATATCATCATGGTGTTCAGTCCATGATGTGCTTCACTGAGGGTTGGGTAGAAACATATTTGTAGTGTCTACCCAGGACCATGAAATCTGGAGTACTGCCCCCGTAGATTTCCTACAATCATTGCTCACCATCTACACCATCCCTTCCAGAGACATAGCTACTTCTGCCCCATCACTCACCAAACTCACCAAACAGAATCGTCATTGTCTACTTAGATGCTCCTCTCAGCTGCTCTTGGTTTGATTTCCCATCAATGTTTTCCTTCCATTCTGGGGTGGGGAGTGGTGTAGAAGGGGGGTTGAGGCTTGCTTTGGCCTCACCTATTATTGATGGTGTATAGCCTAAAGTGGATAGTCTCCTTCTTTCGCTCCTCTTTTGAAGGACTCCAGACAAAGTGAGGTCTCCTCCTTCAAGATGGCTTTTAAGATGACCAGACACTCTGCTTGTTAACAATTTAAAACATCCTGTGACATTTAAAAATTAAAATAAATATATTGCAACACTCTTTTTACATTCTCTGAAAATTTGTTTTGCTTCATATAGATGAAATTTTTAATCAAGAACATGCCTGCCCCCCCCCCCCCCGCCCCCTGGTTAATGGTGTCCTGTTTAAAATCTGGTCACTTTACGGTCTTGTGAGGTGTAGAAAAGTGAGGTGGTATATGGTTCAGGGTCAGTAGTAGCCTTCTCTTCATTTGTTCAGGAGTTGGTCTCTAAGAATTGCTTCGTTTATGCTTCTTCATATAGTAGTGCACTCACCTAATATTGACTTACTTTACTCAGCATAATGGTTTCGGGCCCTTCAATGTCACACAGTGTTTTTTTTTCTTTTTTTTAAGGCATCACTGCCCTCTGGTGGTGGAAGTAGGAGGCCCAGCCTTTGCTCCTGTGGAGCTGCTGCTGGAATTGAACCTTCATCCCAGTAGGCCGCAGTCCCACGCACAACCACTACGCCACCGGGACTCAGCCCACAGTGTTAGCTTTATTGCTGTTTTTTAAAGGATGAATCATGTGTATTTACCATAGTTTCTTTATACATTCTTCTTTTGTTGAGAATTGAGACTGCTTCCAGTTTCTTGATATTGTTAATTGTGCTGCTATGAACAACTTCCACTCTGTTGTGCTTCTTATTAACTCTTCAGTGTATATCCCCAATGGTACCATTGGATCATAGAGCAATTCTCAATTGCTTTAAGTATTACATAATTTTCCACAGTGGCTGAATGTACTTGTGAGTCCACCAACAAGGTATAAGAGATTGATTTTCTTCAAATCCTTTCCAACATTTGTTGTTTTATGAATTTATGCCTGTGTGTGTGTTTTAAAATTAGGATTAGCACTGTGGATGTAAAGTAGCATCTCAATGTGTAGATCCAGTCTGTCTAACACCATTTGCTGAGGGGATGTCTTTTCCCCATTGGATCTTTATAGGTTTTTGTCAAAGATTACATGGCGTAGGCTGATGCATTTATATCTGTGTTTTCTGTTCTGACCCATTGGTTTATGGAACTCTAATTGTACAAATACCAGACTATTTTTACTATTGTGACTATGCATTAGAGGGCCCCTATTTGGTTCTTCTTTTAAAAATGTTCTTTGCTTAACTTGGGTCTTTTTCCTGCTTTAATTAAATTGGTAATTAGTTTTTCCATTTTTTAAAGAGCTTCTTTGAGATTTTAATTGGTATTGTTCTGTATCTGTCCATTATTTTAGGTAGTATTGTTATTTTCACAATATTAAATCTGCCTATTCATGAGCATCAGATAGCCGTCCATTGTGTAGGTCTCTTTTAGTTTCTTGCAGCAATGTTCTGTAATTTTGTCTAGACAGCTATTTTGGGCGGGCACCACTGCTCTCTGGTGGTTGTGGGAGATACCCAGTGCTGTTCCTGAGAGCTGCCACTGGATTTGAACTGCCAAGCCCATTGGCCACAGTTCTGCTCTCAACCACTTATGCCACCAGGGCTCAGCTAGACAGTTATTTTGTTCTTTATTTAAGTTTATTCCAAAGCATTTCATATTGTGGGTTGTTATTGTAAATAATATTGATTTCTTAATGTCCTTTTCATAGCTCTCTTCACTGTCATACAGGAATCAACTGACTTCTAGTTATTAACTTTGCATCCTGCTACCTTGTTGGTTTCCTGGATTGTTTCTAGCCAGCTTTATTTGCGGTGACTTCTTGGTTATTTTCATAGAGGATTATATAGTCGCAAATAGTGAGAGTTTTACTTCTTTGACTATTTGTAGTCCCTTGATTTCTTTTTGTTGTGTGATGGCTCTGGCTCAGACTTCCAGCATGATGTTGATTAATATTGGTGTTAGGGGTCAGATTTGATTGGTACTAATCTTTGTTTTGATTGTGAATATTTCTAACTTTTCCCCATTCAGCGTGATGTTGGCAATTAATTTCTCATATATATTTTTTAATGTTGCAGAAAATCCATTCTATTCCTATTTTGTTGCGTGTTTTGAACAGAAATGGTTTTTGAATATTGTAAAATGCCATTTCTGCATCAATTGATATGATGGATCTTTTATTTTTTTTCTTGCCTTGTTTATGTGATGGATTACACTGATTGTTTCTCAAATATTGAACAATCCTTGCATACCTCGAAAGAATCCCACTTGGTCATTGTGAATTATTATTTTTTTGATATGCTGCTATATTCCATTGTCCAGCATTTTGTTGAGGACTTTTGCATCAATGTTCATGAGGTATATTGTTCAATAAATTTCAGTCTTGGTATGGTCTGTTCCTCATTTGGGAATCAGGGTTGTGCTGGATTCATTGAATGAGTTAAGGAGTTGGCAGTCTTTTCTATGTTCTGGAAGAGTTTGTGTAGTATTGGTGTCACATTTGAATATTTGATAGAATTCTCTTGTGAAACTGCCTGGTCCTGTATTTTTCTTGGTTGGTAATTTCTTAATGGTCTGCTGTATGTCTTCATCCGTTTTGGATTTGTTGAGATTTTCAATGTCTGTCTGCACTAATTTGGGTGTGTGGTGTGTTTATAAATCTGTGCCCATTTCTTTTAAATTGTTGAATTTGTTTGAGTGCATTTTTCATAATAATGTGCTATTATTCTTTTTATTTAATGTGAATCTGTCCTATTATCTCCATTTTTGTCTCTTATTCTGGGTATTTGCATCTTTTCTCCTATAACCCTTTGATACGTTTGCTAGTGGATTGTCCATTTTGTTAATCCTACCGAAAAACCAGTTTATTGTCCAGGTTCTTTTATCCATTGTGTTTGCTTATTTTTTTCCACGTTTATTTATGCTTTGATCTTTTTTTATCTTTCCTTTCTTTGTCGGAGGGATTGTGTGCTTGTCCTTGTTCCAGTTCTTGGAGGTGCTTTTCTAGAGTGCTGATTTGGGGTTTTTCCTCTATTTCATGTGTGTGTTGACAGCTATAAGTTCGACTCTGTTTACTGCTTTTGCTCTGTTCCAAGGGTTTAGCTATGTTGTGTTGTCAGCCTTCTCATTTGTTTCAAGGAACTTTTAGAGTTCCTTCTTTAGTTGTCTTATTACTGAGTCATGTTTTAGTATTATGTTCCTGAGCCTTTATGTACTTGTCTTTATATTTCTTTTCATTTTATTTTTAAATTTTTAATGCTTTGACCTTGTGGTCTGAAAAGATTGATTGCAGGATCTCCATCTTTTTTTTTATTCCAATAGTTTTTATTCTTCCTCATAAACCATGTGGATAATTTTGTTTGTCTGTTTTTTCTTTAATATATTTTTGGAGTGGAGACTGTAAAGGAGAATCACCCCAAAAGGACCAATTCCTCAGCTGAAACTTGAACTCAATCAAATCCTAATGTATGTTTCTTTCTCTTTTATTTTTTATTCATTTTATTAGGGACTCATACAGCTCATGTAACAGTCCATATATACATCCCTTGTGTTGAGCACATTTGTACATTTGTTGCCATCATCGTTCTTCAAGCATTTTATTTCTACTTGAGCCCTTGTTGTCAGCTCCTCAGTCCCTCCCCACCTTGCCTCTCTTCCCTCATGAACTCTTGAGACTTCATAAATTATTATTTTTCATGTCTTACACTGTCCGATGTTTCCTTTCACCCATTTTTCTGTTATTCTTCCCCTAGAGTGGGTGTTATACCGATCCTTGTGATTGGTTACCCCTTTCTACCCCACCTTCCCTCCACCCTCCCAGTATTGCCACTCTCACCACTGGTCCTGAGGGGTTCATCTGTCTTGGATTCCCTGTGGTTCTAGTTTCTCTATGTACCAGTATACTTCAGGAACTCTTTATTTTGAATTTGTTGGGGGGATGATTTTGTGGTCTAATATGTGGTCTGTTCTTGAAAATGTTCCATGTGTATTGGAGCAGAATATTTACTGTTATTTTGTTGGATGAATCATTCTGTATGACGATAAGATTGTTTTTATTGATTGTGCTTGACATCCTCTCTTTGCTTGCAAGTAGTGGGATAAAAGTCTCCTGTTATTTTTTTGTGATTTGTCTATGTCCTTTTTCAATTCTGTGAGGATTTGACTGATGTAATTTGAAGGTATATCTTTGGGTGCATATGTGTTTACTACAGTTATGGGTTCCTGAGATTATGTTCCCTTTATCATTATGTAGAGTACATTCTTATCTCTTTTTACATTGTTTGCCTTGAATGTGTTTAAAGATTAATACTGCTCTCCCTGCTCTATTTTGGGTGTTGTTTGTAAGGTATGCTTCTGCCTCATTTATCATTTTTAATCTGTTCATGTGTTTGTTGATGAGGTGTGTTTCTTTCTTTCTTTCTTTTTTTTTTGTTTTTTTGGACATCACTGCCCTCTGGTGGTGGGAGTAGGAGGCCCAGCCCCACTGCTGGAATTGAACCTCCGTCCCAGTGGGCCGCAGTCCCGCGCACAACCACTACGCCACCGGGGCTCAGCCCAAGGTGTGTTCCTTGTTGGCAACATATTGATCGGTTTTGTTCTATTTTCCATTCTGCTACTCTCTGTTCCTTTTCTGGTGCATTCAGTCCAATCATATTCAGTGAAATTATTGATATGTATTTGTTGCCTTCATTACGCTTTTTGTATGCGTATGCAGTATGTTTGTATGTGTTTTGGGTTTATTTTCTTTGTCTTCCTGTGTCATTTTCTTGCATTGGATAATGATCTCTGTGTTGATTTCCATGAAGAATTGTCTTGTGTGTTAGTTTCAGGTTTGTGTGCTTTTGCTGTTTGTTTTTGCCCACAATCCATAGTGGACTATTTTTTTATAGTGGTGGGTTTGTTTTTCTGAATCCTTTTAGCTTATCCTTGTCTTGGAATACTTTTATTTCACCCTTCTATTTCATGGATTATTTTGCTGCATACAGTATTCTAGGTTGACAATTCTTTTTTCTCAATACTCTGTACATGTCACTCCATTGTTTTCTTGCCTGCATGGCTTTAGCTGAGAAATCTGTGCTTATTCTAATTATTGATCCTTTGCATGTAATTGATATTTTTTCTCTAGTTTCTCTTAGAATTTTTTTCATGTCATTGGTGTTAGACGTTTTGATTAGAATATGCTCAGTAGTTTTCCTTTTGGGATTTCTCCTGGATAGGAGTCTTCCAGCTTCCTGAATAATGTTTGCCTCCATTAGAAATTGAGGAAAGTTCTCTTGTAGGAGGTCTTGGACTATTCTCTTTGTGGATATATATATATATATATATATGTATATATATATATATATATATATTGCTTCTTCCTTTTCTTGAATTTCTGTAAGACTTTAGTTGTTCCACTTGTGTCCCACATTGTTCTCAAGATCTTCTCAGTCTCTTTTTGCATTTTTTGTTGTTTGTTCTTCTTTTAGGTTCAAATTTATAGATTTGTCTTCCAGCTTACGTTTCTATTTATTCAATTATGTTTCCGTGTTCTTCTGTAGAAGAACTGTCCCTTTATGATTTTCTCTAATCTGCTACTGTAGTGTTTGATTTTTGTATTTCTGTTTGGAGATTCTCTAGTGAATTGTTTTTGTTATTGTTGGAAATTTTTAAAAAATCATTTTATTGGGGGCTCATATAACACTTAACACAATCCATACATCCATCCATTGTATGCAAAGCACATTTGTACAATGGTTGCCATCCTCATTCTCAAAACATTTTCTTTCTACTTAAGCCCTTGGTATTAGCTCTTCATTTCCACCCCGTGCCCCTCCCATGAACCCTTGATAATTTATGAGTTATGATTATTTTGTCATATTGTACACTGTGTGATGTCTCCCTTCACCCACTCCTCCTTTGTCCATACCCCAGGGAGAAGGTTAAATGTAGATCCTGATAATCCATTCCCCCTTCTCCTCCACCTTCCCTTCACCCTCCAGTATCACCGCTCTCTGTGAGCTTTCCTATCGTTTCACTTGTTTTCTCAGACTCTTCCTTCAACTATTGCATGAGTGAAATCATCATTCTTTTAAATTAGTTTTCTGGTGAATCGATCGCTCATTTAATTTCAGACATTACAGTTAATTTCCATTGATTTGGTTATTTGATGTTGTGTGCACATGTGTGTGTCTTCTGTTGTTTCCTTGACATCTTGGAGTCGCTCACTATTAGTGGTGTCAGGAAGGCTGTTCTTTGGGAGTTGTTAGGTTAGGTGCTGCAGTAACGGGGTGATTGACTCTCTATTATGTAGCTGGTGAGAGAGTTAGATTAGGTGTTAGGAGAGCGATTGAAAGTGGGGAAAGAAGTTTTGGAGTTGGGGGCCAGGGTAATGCCAAGGAATCTGTATGCAAAAATAATGGGAGGGATCAGGTAATGCTCTTTGGTACGTTATGAGACCACATTCATAAAATGCCTACTTTACAATTATGCAGGGACGGGTACAAGTATTCAATAGAAAAAATTTAAAAATATATAGTAATAGCATCAGCTTTTAATTTTATGAGGACATGAAGATAAAGAAAGTTTGATGAGAAAAAAGTGAAACTAAAAGACAGGTTAATAGTACTTTGAAGTAAAACTTTATATCTTTAGATTATAGAAATGAAAATTAAAGTTATATGCAAGAAAAATAACATTTAAGAATGGTAATAGGAAAAATAATACTAGAGTAAGATGAAGGGGAGCTATTTTTTTAAGATCAAATACTAGCAAGCACTTTTTAAATTAATTTTAATGTGCTCTGTATTATAAATATTTCATATCTCATCGCACACTGAAACAGAGTTCTTAAGAAAAATTAATTGGTAGGTTCTCATGGGGGGGGGGCTGGTCTGGAGTGTGCCTGTGTTGGTTATTCTAGGGTACTTTAAAAAATTTTTATTGGGGCCTCATACTGCTCTTATCATAGTACATACATTGTGTCAAGGACATTTGTATTTTTGTTGCCATCATCATTTTCAAAACATTTTCTTTCTACTTGACCTTTTGCTATCAGGTCCTCATTTCCCCCACTTTCTCCACTGTCCCTTCACAAACCCTTGATAATTTCTAAATTATTATTATTTCCTCATGTACAAACACAATGATCTACATATAACCGCCTCCTTGGGGAATGGACAATAGAAAAGTGGGTGAAGGGAGACATTGTTCAGTTGACAGCAGTGGAGCTATTAATGTATTAATATTTGCTTAGGCTTTAAGTTTGGCCCAGGAGTTCAGTCTCTGTTGTGGGTGCTATTTTCTGAGTAGATGTTATATTAGGGAACTATAAGCAGGTAAAAAGGGGGAAATCCTGCTTGAGAATGAATTATAAGAATCTGTGTTGTCCCGCTGTAGGGGATCTCTGGCTGAGGGGGATTCACTAAGTGGGAGCGGTTCTCCTCTGGTCTTGGCAGTTAACCAAAGCAATTTATACTTTTCTTCACTACGGTGTGGGTCTGGGACTTTAGAATTATGACCCTGTTGCTCCATCAGACCTCCCTGCATCTAACTCCTGTTTCACAGGCTTGGGAAGCTGCCTTCAGGGGCCAGGGGCTGCCAGGAGCTGGCTAGGAGGGCTCTAATTGGCCTCTGCTGTTTTCGCTTTCTAATTTTAGTAAACATGTGTCTACTTATATTTATGTTGAAAATCTGTGGCCTGGAAGTGATGTACTTTTTAGACTCCTTTAGGCTGTTCTCTGTGGAATTCCTGCTATGTGTGTGCTGTTCTGTTGCTCTCCTGCCAGGATCCCTCCACCAGTTAACTCTTTTACTAGAGACTACTCTGCTCCAACAGCCACTAGGTACACCCAGGTGAGGGCTTAGACCAGCAACCAAACTGTTGGCCACCAACTTGGCTGCCACCTTCCTCCTTGGCCTCTATCGCATGACTCCTTGATGTAAAGCTCGTTCTTATAAATATATGAGCATTACAGGATTTTTTTTCTCTAGCAACCTCATCAACTAGATACTTTGAATGGTTGTAAAATCTTTTAATTTATTCTCTATGGGGAAAAAAATCAAGGTCCTTTTCGAATCGGACTGTAACTTAAAGTGTGGGACTTTGTAAGCACCTCCATTCGCTAAGAATGCCTTGCTGGAAAGTATGATTATAGTTTCAATACTACGCATTTCTTTAGGGATGTTGACATGTGTGGCAGATTTTATGGGCATGAAGTTTTAAGGAAAATTGCTTTATATCTTGATGACATGTAGTTAATTAATGTTGGCCTTCCCTCTTGTCATGTATTATAAATCCTAGCTCGTAAACCTCCGGTGGCTTTTATCACATTTGGAGGGAGTTTGTGGTTAGGCTAAAGACAGATTGAAAGTGGGATGCATTCTGAGTCTACCTTAACAAAAGTCAGCACCCTTTGTTTCCTTGGGGATATGGTCTGCTGAAAGAGAAAAAACACACCTTACCCCAGTCACTCCCGGGGCTGTGAGTATAAGTCATCTATCTCACAGACAGAAATGGAGGCAAATTCTCAGATCATCAAGGAGACCATAAGAGAGATCAGAGGAGAAGCACTGCGATAATCAGACTTTATTGCTGGCTTCCTGAGCGATGGAGACAGAGTCCCAGTGCTGAGAGGCTGAGGACTAGAAGGACACTTGGCCTCTGACAAAAGAAATGCATTGGGGGCTAGAGGACTATCCTTATTGTCATCTGATACAAGGTTATAGTAATCTGGTAACTTTCCTAATCAACCTCTGTAATAGTGAGTGCTATCTGAGAGTACTGTGTCATCACCTCACCTGATGACTGAATCTAGCAAAAAAAATTGGAGATGCACACCTCATGTGCAATTGGCCCTGGCTTGTGTGGAGATGGATTCTTTTTCACCTTGTTTTTTGGACTTACTCAGATCTAACACCTGTTTCTTTTTTGCATTTAACCGACATGTTGGGTTCTTCAGTGTATTTAATTGCAGTAAAATTTTGTTAGTTAGGCCTTGGGTCTGCGAAGGTAGTCGTATTTCATAAAGGGGCCAGTCATGCAGTCCTCTTTGTGCAGTAGCTGTTCTGAGTGGGAATATTGTCCTGAAGGCTCAGTGGGCCAGCATGCACGTCATTCTCTCTTCTTCCCCTTTCATTTGTTCTCCTGTGCTCTGGTCAGGCTTATCTCACTCCCCAAGCTTCAGCTTCAGTGCTGGCCTCCAAGACAACTTCCTCCGGTAGACAGGTGGCTGCCCCTATAGTTGGGGTTGGGGTTATGTTCTCAGGTCACTCCGTTCTCCACTCCATGCTGTCGTGCTGCATTCACATGCTGGATCTCCGGGTTTAAGTTTGGTCCCTCTTTCCCTGTGGAGATATAAACAATACCCTCCCCTTTGATGGTTTAGTGCCCCCTTCCCTTTCTACACATTGCCATCTGCGGGGCCAGGAAGAAGAAGCGGGGTCAAGATTATACCCTGTTGGACACAACCACACCAATGCAAAGCACTAAGAGTGTGCAACAGAGCGTAGAGTCACAGATGGAGTGCCAAGGATATACTTTGGGGCCAGGGTATTGGCACCCCATCCAACTGAACCAGGGGTCACTTTATGAGGTCAACTACAGACTTTGAACTTTATACAGGTTTTTATATTGCTATTTATTTTTATTATTCTGTTACATATTGCATAGTACATTGGGGGGGGGTTCTTGCTGTTGTTATCATTGTTTTATTTGCTTAAGTTGCTCCATTTTAGGAGACCTTTTTTGTACATATTGCTACCTCTACAGGTCTATCTAGACAAGATAGCCTGGACAAAGAGGGTGGAGACAAAAATGACAGGACTGATGGCTCCAGGATAGGAGACATTGAAGAGGGGGAGGAGGGGGAAAGGCGGTGATGTCAACCAGCCCAAGTAAAAGGGAATAGCAATTGATAAAAATGCAGGGACAAGGTAGGTGAGAGAAGGCCAATAGAGATTGATTAAGACTAATGTAACAAAGAAAAATACTGAAACCCAAATGGAGAGTGAAAATGATAGTGGAACAAGAGGGAATCAAAGGGAAATAGAGGAAGGAACTGGAGGATAATGAACATTTATAGAGGTTCGAATACAGGTATGTACATAGGAGCATATATTTATAAGTGAGGATGGGGAAAGAGATTAATGTGCATACTTATAGGGTTAGTAGTAGGACAACAGATGGGCATTGGACCTCCACTCAAGTATCTCCTTGGTTCAAGAACACTTTGTTCTATTAAATTGGCATTTCAAGATGTTCACCCTTCCGATATGATCACTGAAGACAAATGTGTGCCTAAGCAAAGGTGGTGACCCGGCTATTAAAGATGGAGCATCTGGGGACTTAAAGGCTTGAAAGTAAACAAGCAGCCATCTAGCTCAGAAGCAACAAAGCCCACATGGAAGAAGCACACTAGCTTGTGGCCTCATGAAGTGTCAAAGGAATGAGATATCAGGCTTCAAGAACTAATATGCACAACATTGCATGCTCACTTTCCTGACATGATCACTGAGGACAAATGTGTGCATAAGCAAATGTGGTGAAGAAAGCTGATAGTGCCCAGCTACCAAAAGATATAGCATCTGCGGACTTAAAGGCTTGAGTAAACAAGTGGCTATTCAGCTCAGAAGCAATAAAGCCCACACCGAAGAAGCACACCAGCCTGTGTGATCATGAGGTGGTGAAGGGATCCGGTGTCAGGCATCAATGAGCTAAAATTATATTATTATTAATGAGGGGGAGCACAGATTGGGCACCCAAGGCCCATCAATAGGTGAGGTGACATCCTTTTGCAGAGGGGTTACAAGGAGGAGATGAGTCAGTTAAGATACAGGGTAGCAGCTATGAAATATGCAACCTTCCTCTCGTTCCCACGCTGCCTCCCACCCACTATCATGACCCCAATTCTACCACATGAATCGAGCTAGACCAGGAGATGTACAGTGAAGTTGGAAACATGGGAAACTTAGGATATATGATCTATCAAGACTAGTAATAGGAGTGGTAATACCAGGAGGGTGGAGGGATGGAGGAATAGAAAGGGAAAACCAACTTCAGGGATCTACACGTAGCCTCCTCTCTGGGGCACGGACAACAGGAAAGTGAGTGTTGGGACACATTGTACAGTGTACATGATGAAAAAAATAATTTGTAAATTACTAAGGGTTCAAGGGGAGGGGGGAGGAAGGGTAATATAGGGAGCTGATAATGGGGGCCTGGAGGGAGGGAGAGTGTTTTGAGAGTAATGTTGGCAATGGGTGTGTAAAAGTGGCCTGCGTACAATTGATGTTGTTAGGGATTGTGATGGGAGTTGTATGGGCCCCCAATAAAATGATTCATTAAAAAAAGGGAGGGGGGAGAGGAAAGGGGAGTTTTTTTTTAAAGAGGTGCTTGTACCAAGGGCTCAAGTGGAAAATATTTGGAAATGTATGTGGCAACATGTGTGCAAATGTGCTTGATAAAAATGATGTACTGAATGTTGCAGTAGCTGTAAGAGCTCCCAATAAAATTAAAAAAATTGTTAGTTGTATCAAGGTAACATTAATAGAATTGATAGAGGTTCTTCAGGTAGAAGACTCTCACTTCCTGTGCAGAGACTTAGGTTCCATTTCTCACCTCATCTGCTTGCCTTCGGCGGTTTGTTTCCTACTACAAGAATGATCAAACATCAATGTAATGTTCAGGTTAAGGAGGACCAAGAAAAGCCCTGCAGATCCACTTCCAAATATCAGACAATGAAAATTTTAGGGATAATTTGGTTCCATCTATAAGCAATCATCAAGATTCCACAGAACTGTTCCATGGTGTATGGTTCTGCCATGAGTTTGTGGCTAATAGCTGACAACAATATTATTAAGCACCATCATTATACAATGACACATCCTTATACACTAATATCATCGATGTGTTATTCTTTCAATTATTACCATTTTGTGGTTTTATTTGTAATGGTCTTTGTTGTAGTAAACTGTTGTTTCCTACATTCATGCACACTCAATACAATTAGGATTGTAATGTGTGTATCATATATGTAATCATTCACTTTTTAAAGTTTTTATATATCAATTTTGTTAAGCTGTCTATTGGTACCATACACAAGGTTAAGTATAATACACTCCTGTGTAGACCTACAGTTTTGTTTGAGGTGCAACTTTTAATGGCATGCTTCTAAAGTTTGCCATCTTATTTACTGCACAGCAAGTCAGTAAGAGCAGCACACATCCAAAGGCAGCTATGCTAAAAGGGACCTCTGCATCAGAAATGCAGTCTTTCATTCCTATAACTCTTCACTGTACCCTGAGGAAATTACATGGTATAAAAATTCAGAGAACAATGTAATTTTCCCTAGAAGTTTTGTTTGCTACTACAGAAGCCAGGTGCAAGACAATTCTCAGGACAAATGCCTGCTCAAAATAAATTAGCATTACGCATGTTCTCCTTGCAGAACCTCAAGGAGGATCTCAAGAGTCTTTTCAGGCCACTTGTACCCAGTTTCTTGATTATTTTGTAACCTAAAAGAAGTCCTGGTGGCGATGTTTACGCACTAATCCCAAAGTCAATAGTTGAAACTACTATCAGCCCTGCAGGACCAGGGAGACGTTTTCTACTCCGCTGAGGTATACCGTCTCTGAACCCTGCAGAGGTTGGTTTACTCTGTTCTGTACGGTCACTCTGAGTGAGTTTGGACTCAATGTCAAAGTGTTTACGATGCATTGGGGTTTTTTATATCTAAAAGGAAATAAAGCATGAAAAACATGTAACTTCCTCAACCCTTTAATTAATTCCACATATGTTCATTGTTTGTTTTTAATTTCAGCTAGACTTTTCCAGTTTACTCTATTCCACAAGAATGACATATTTTCAACAACAATGCACAGTCTTGGAATTCACTCAGAATTCATCTTGGGGTGAAATAAGTGGACTGAGAATAACTGCATTACCCAATTTTGTCATTATTACTTAAATGTCAAGCAAATCACTGAAGTTCCTGATAAACAGAACCTAAATGTCATTCAGTCACTGCAGTTTCTAGTATTTCTTATACAAATTCACGGAAAGTTCTCTCATTCATTAGTTCATTAGTTCAGGTGCCTCTGCATCTTGCAATATGCCTTGCCCTTCAGCAAGAGTTTTGTTTTTAATTTCAGCCAGGCTTTTCCATTTTGTTCTATAACACCAGAATGACATATTTTCAACAATAATGTACAGTCTTGAAATTCACTCTGAATTAATCTTTATGTGAAATAAGTGGACTGGGAATATAGTTTTTAAGTTGCCCCAGGGTATTTTAGAATATTTCATTGTTCTACTCTCTGTGGAATCATTTCTATTTAAGTATTGAAAAATAGTATTTATTATACTATGGACTACATCAAAAGAGAAAACAAATCTGTCCTGCAAGACATACTGCCAGAATGATCCTTAGAAGCAAGAATATTGAAACTTTGGCTTATGTTATGGTAGATTTTTTAATGGCAACCTGCCCAATGACACATGTGGAATTAATTGAAGAGCAGAGGGATAAATGGCTTGACAAACCTCAACTTTCTTGTCTCTTTCTCATTGACAACTGAACCAGCATGCAGCTGCTTTAGCCTGTTCTCACCATCAAATTTCAAGCTACACTACCTATGGGATACCACACCCATGATCTGTGTCACTGTTGTGTGAGGTTTCTTCAAGACCTGCTTTGTCACACTACAGGTGTATACATCAGTTGAACTGGGGACTGTTGGGCCCGGTCATCTGGCTGACTGTTGGTGACCTGCCTTGCTATTTGTTGCTTGTGACCAGATTGCCTGAATTGCTCTACAGAAGACTCAGCTATCTGCTTCCTTGACTTGCATATGGCACCCATCAAGACTTGAAGAACTGCTGTCTCACAGAATTGAGTTGCACTGAGTTCTTTGTATAGCTCTATAGACTAATTATATCTTTATTTTATTTTATTTTATTTTTTTAATTTTTTTTTGTTTGGTGGGGGGGAGGCATCACTGCTCTCCGGTGGTGGGAATAAGAGGCCCAGCCCCACTGCTGGAATTGAACCTCTGTCCCAGTGGGCCGCAGTCCCGCGCACAACCACTACGCCACCAGGGCTCAGCCCATATCTTTATTTTATATGTTGTATATCTAACTATATAAATATATATATGAAATATATATGAAATCATAAGTGTCCTCATTCTGTTTCTCTAGAGAACCCTGTTTAACATAGCTGTTGTGTGAGGTTTCTTCAAGACCTGCTTTGTATATATGCTTTGTATATGAGCCAAAGCTCATATACTTTGGAGATGATATCATGAGGGCCCAGCTCCTAGAGAATGGCATTATGCTGGATAAAGTAGAGGTCACCTCATCTTCTATTGCTAATTTATTCCTTTATAACATTGTGTCTTGAGAAAGTAAAATTGTGTTATCTAAATGTTTTAAATTTTATTAAGGCTTGCTTTGTGTTCTAACACAGTGTATTTTGCAGAAAGTTCTATATTGCCTTGCTGTTGGTTGGAATTATCTGTATATATCTGGGAGATTAATTGTTCTGTTTAATTCTAAGGTATCTTTATTAATAGAGTTTCTTTACTGATGATCTATCTTCCCTCATGAGTGGTGCATTGAAGAATCTTACTATTATTATTATATTGTGTATCTTTCTCTTCCACATGGTAAAATGTGATTAATATATGTCAATGGTCTTTAATTATGTGCATAAATGTTTCTTAGGGCCATTAGTGTTTATATATGTTTATCAGGATTATTTTATTGTCCCCCTACTCACTATAGTTCTTTCATGGTATCTCATGATGAATTTGCTCTGCAACCTATTTTATAATATATTAATATTGCTACTCCTACTTATTTTTTGTTGTCTCTTGCTTAATATATATTTCCATCTTTTCATTTTGAGCCTATGCTTGTTTTTGTGTGCAAGATGTGTTTCTTGTATTGGTTGGTCTTTTATCTTATATAGTCTGCTAATCCCAGTTGCTTGATTAGTTCATTTAAGTGTTTTTGTTGCTGTCATTTTGCTGTGTGTTTTTTGGTGATATTCGCAGTTTCATTGTTTTTCCCTGAATTTCTGTGCTGAGATTTGTGAATTTCTTTCTTATTATTTTATTTTTACCAGTTTTTTTGTGGTTTTCATGTTTTCTATTATGATCAGATTATTCCATTTTCTTTGATATTACCTTCTAATTTATCATTTTTCCATATACTGAAGATTGTCTATTCTTTCTTGTGAGCTACTTGTCCTTTCAATTAAAATGTTTTTGTGTTGACACTGCCCCTCAATTTATTTGTATGTTCACTTTCACTGAGGAGTGATATCTCTGGTTCCCTTTTTCTAGTCTAATAGGTTTTATAATGCACTTTAAATAGTTCGAGATCTGAATATTGATGTTTCATAGGTTGATTACAACTTCATGTTTGCTATTATTGTTGATCAACTCTCCATCCAAAGGACTCTCTTTGCTACTACTTGTAATGGTTGTCTTATTTTTCAAATTTATTGAACACCTCTGTATCTGAAAAGCACCCTATTTCTCTCTCATATTTTATGGATAATTTGGTTGGGTAGAAGACTCTCGGTTGATAATTTCCGTCTGTTAGGGTTTTATATACACACCATTCCATTTTCTTCTTGCTTATTTGTCTTCTACTGAAAAATCCAATTATCCAAACTTCTGGACTCTTTGATTTGTTACAGTGTTTCTTTAAGATGTTTCTTTATTGGTGGTTCTCTCTGCTTCTTTAATGGTTATTTCCTCCTCTTTTATGCTGTTTGGGGAATTTCTTACCAGGATTTCTCGTATTATTGTCTTTCTGGAATTTTTGTTTGTTTCTCCCTGTTCCAGAAGGACTGAATTCATCCCCATGTTAGCATCATCAACTGTGCACACTCAAAAGGTCAGCTTCTAGCCAAGGACAAGATTCTGAGGGGTAGGAGAGATGGAGCAGGATAAGCAGGGAGGAAGTAGGAGACGTGAGGGGGCATGGAAACCATTGGAATGAATGAATCAGAATTAACTGTCTATTTTGAAATGTAAAATCGATGATATGTACTGTCAACTTTCACCAGATTACAAGGAAAGTTCAAAAAACAAACAAGAAAATCACTAACTAGATAAACACTTTGCTAAACTTATATCAAAACCAAACAAAACAGGGGGGAAAGCCTGAACAAAAAAGAAAATCTTCCACATGAGCAATGAAACAGGTGGCATAAATGTATATTCTGAAAATGTTCAAAGGAAATATAGATATTTGAGAATTAGACAATACAAGTAGTTTTAACTTTATGACCTATTCAACTATCAATGAATTTTTGTTTTTTGTTTAAGTTTTTTCAGTTGATCAGTAGGAATATGTGCTGCATACAACATTGCATAGTGTAATTCATTAAGGTTCTTATTATCATATATTCATTTGCAGTTGTTCAACACATAGGTGTATATGAAAAGCTATGACAATAATAATGAAAATGAAAATGATGAGCTATTCAAGTTCAGAACTGACAAGATCGAGTGGGAACTACCTGCATAAATAAAATATAAACACAGTAATATGAAAGTTAATAGTGATATGAAACAAAAGTCACCCAAGAGAAATATAAAATATTAATATCCCTACTTCTAATGAAAATTAAGCTGTTAATATAAAACTTGCTTACATAGTTCTCTCATAAAAATTTACACCCTCAGAAACCCTATTTAGTCTTACCTTAGGTTGGAATTGATTACATGACAATGGATTCAGTTTGGGTTTTAAGTTTTAAGATTTAAGACTAAATCAAAATGTCAGAAATTAACAAAAGGTTGTTACTCTTTGAATGTAATGAAAAAGCTCACAAAAGTAAGAATAAATTTATGCACTATTCAGGAAGTGACCCTATAGCTTGGAAATATTTGAAGAATATTTAGTCAAGAAAAAAATATTGAACTAACTAATTTAAATTTTTGTTGTGTAACCCACTTTAATTCCATTCTCCACACTATAGCTCATCAATGCCTTCGAAAAATATCAGCACACTTTTTGATACCAGAGGAAGCAAAAGGGAAGCCGGAGCTCTTTCAGAATAACATTCCCAAAGAACAATGGTTATTTGATCTGCCGGGTAGTTCCTTTGAAGACATTATTTGAATGGTTAGTTTATTTGAACTGTCTCAGTTCCAAAACAACTCCTCGAGAATTAATTGTTAATATGTGTCATGCCATGCCTGCTGGATATGAATTAACTGGGTAGAAAAATTACCTAATAAGGTATCTTAGAAGAAGAAGCTGAATAATGAGATGTTTATAGAAAAATTTTTAAAAGGTCCATTTGTATTCTAGAAGGTTTCACTAATGTACAAGCCTAAGAAGAATCTAAGTTCTTGCCTCTGATTGGGCTCTTCAAAAGCAAAAAGTGAAAACTAGCGCACATTTTAAACTGAATGAGTTTGTTGTGTGCTTTGATTCATGTGTGTGCACACACATAGCCACTAAGCACAGACCAGAGGACTTCACATAGCTGTCAGAACTGACAAACCAGGAAGCAGGACCCGCGACACCTGGAAGCAGGCATACCACAGACTGATTTAGACAGGACAAATGAATACAAATTCACCAGGTGAGGCCTGTGGTTACACAGTCAAATGAATCCAAGTTCAACAGGCCATATAGTCACTGACCCATGTGGACATGCGTGAGGTCAATGAGACAGACACAGGAGTCAGGCCAGCAAAAAAGCAGCAATCTTCCCACAGAGTCTGCTGAAATAAGAGTAAGCCACACTCTCAAAGAAGCTTTCTTTTAATTGTGCAATCACTGTGACCGGAGAAAGGAGAATGCTCACCTCCTTAATCCTTTTATAATGGTCTTCTTGTCAAAGCAGATCCATCGTGGAGCTACCTCCTAGATCATATCATAGGGGATTATCAGAATCCTGGCCAAGTCAAACTGACACAATGCTCAACTATTACACAGAGGGTTAAGGAAATGTCTGTCCAAGAACTGCTTGAAAGCGCCATGGACTTCAAGAAGAACAACAAAAAACTGCCTTGGAAGAAGGACAACAAGACTTCTACTTACTTTGAGTATAGTGATACTTCATCTCCTGTATTTTAGACATACTACTGGCAGAGACTAGTCTCTGAAAAAAGTTGGTAAGGGAGGTGCTAGTGAAGATAGCAAGACACCTGATGCGATGGCTTGACAGACGGGGTGTTTGCATGCCAGGGTTCAAAAACACTAATTGTGAGGTGGTTACAGACCAGGGGTGGTTTCATTCTTTTGTACAAACTGTCTATTATAAGTTGGAACCAACCTGAAGATACTTAAAAGCAACATTGATGTTAATATTGTTTTCAGACTGACTTGACTTTGACTCCTAGTGACCCATGTGATAGAACCGAACAGCTGCACAGAGGCTTATTTATCAGCTCTCCTGTGTGCTACAGGAGACTGGAAGCTCTTTCTCCCACAGAGCACCAGGATGAACGCAAATTATTAGTTATTAAGTTAAAAAAATGGTTAACCACTCCACAACCTGGGCTCTTTACAAATATGTAGTAAGTATAATATAAAAAAAGGGTGATGTCTGTAATGATTTGCCTTTCCTCCTTACAGGAAAAACAATATCTGGTTTATCATTGATGTAATTTGATATTCTTTATGAATGAAAATATAGAGGTAGTGAGAATGTTTATCATGATTTGTTCAGATAGTTGGAATCTTTGAATATGCCAAGTTATGGATTTTTCCAAATTCATTTATATGCTTATTTCTATTTAAGTGGATTTTTAATAATATCATTTTAGAAAACTGCTCTTAATTTTCCTTGCAATCATTAAGAACAAGAGAATAGATAGTTTCCTTCCCTCCATCTCCTCCTCTTGCTGCTTGCACCAGAACCGGAGCACCACTGATTCCCATGCCGTCCTCCTGAGTGATCTTATATTTGAGAATGTTGCAACCTGAGTCAGCCCATCTTGTGCAGGGCCTTCCAGTATTTACCTCTGCTTTACCAAGCATGATATACTTTTCCAGGGACTGCTCTCTCCTGATAACATGTCCAAAGTAGAGGAGACGGAGTTTCACCACCCTTGTTCTAAGAAGCAATGTGGCTAGACTTCTTCAAAGATTAACTGGTATGTTCTTTTGGCAGTCCAATGTACTTGCAATATTGCTTGCCAACAGCATAATTCAAATGCATCCATTTTTGTCCAGTTTTTCTTAGTCAATGTCCAAATTTAACATGTATATGGGGCAATTGGAAATGCCATGGCTTGTGTGAAGCATACCTTTGCCCCTGCTTTACCACATGTTGATGGGGTCTTGTATAGCATATTTACCAAATGCAATGCATTATTGATCTCTTGATTGAGTTGCCCATGAGCCTTGTGAGTCCAGAATAGACAAAAATCCTTAACAATTTCCATCTTTTCTCTATTTATCAAGATGTTAATTGCTGATCAAGTTATGAGGATTCATACTTTTTTTACATTGAAATCTAATCTATACTGACTGCTACAAACCTTGATCTCCATTAGCAATTGCAAAAGTCCTCCCCACGTTTGACAAGCAATATTGTGTCATCTGCATATTGAAGGTTGTCAGTAAACCTTCCTCTCATCCTGATACTGCATTCTTCTTTATATGCAATCTAACTTCTCTGATTTTTTGCTTAACATAAAGGTGGAATAAGTACGGTGGAAGAAGAAAACCTTGACACACATTTTCAAAATTTTAAACCACACAATATTGACTTATTCTGTTTGCCCAACTGCCTCTTAATCCATGGTTAGGTTATACATGATTATAATTGTTTTAGAATTTCCACTTTTCTCAAGGCTATTAATATTTTCATGGCTTTCACATCACAGTCAATTGGCATTTCATAGTCAATAAAATATCACTGCACAACTTTCTGATAGTCTCTGCTTTTAACCAAGATACATCTGACATCAGCAATGATAACCCTTGTTTCACATTTTTTCTAAATCCAGTCTGAATTCCTGACAGCTTTCTGACAATGGATTGCTGTAACAACAGTTACAACAGTTGGCTAGGTAGCTTTTTTCCAAAAATATTTATGTATATGAATGAAAGCTTCCAATGATTAATATTTTTGAAACATTTCAGATGGTATTTAATCAATTTCTGGACCCTTGTTTTATGCTAATACCTTCTATGCAAATTGAACTTCTTCCTTTAGTGCCTTCCTTTGATGCTTCTTGATCATCTGCTACCTCTTGAAATGGCTGGATGCAAACAAGTTATTTTTGGTACAATGGTTGTATATTCTTTCAATCTTATTTTGATATTTCCCACATCATTCATTTGCCTATATAATTTTTGCCCACAGAATCTTTCCATATTGGAATTCAAAGTTTGAAATTTTTAGATCCTTCACTTTAAGTTATGCTGTGTTTTTAAATTTTGTTTATTCTACCGCTGCATTTTTGCACATTTCATTATAATAATTTATTTTTCTTCTTTAGCTGTCCTTTGAAGTTTTCTGTTCAGCTCTATTAGTTCACCATTTCTTCCATTTGCCTTCACAATTAAGAGCACCTTTCAGAGTGTCTTCTGATCCTTGATTTTATTTTTTTCTTTCTTTCCTTTCTACAATTTTGATGTTTTTCAAGTCATTCATCGGCTCATCATACAAGCATCGAGTCCCCAATTTGAAATTTGTTTTGCATTGGGATTAAGTTTATTCAATCACAGCAGCCTGAAGGTCCATTGGATTAGACCTGGGTTTGCCAAGCATAAAGTCAGTGGTTCAAGTTTATTAGTAATCTAAAACTTTAAAAAATGAGGTAGATGCCTTCCATAAGTATTTACACCCTTGGAAGTCTCATGGAGTCATTGTATTCTGTAGGTCTTCTTGAGTTCAAATATATGTTATGACAGTGGATGGGTATTTTACCTCATGATTTTCCGTCTTCAATATGTGCTTATTATTTTAAAATAGATTGCTTAAGTTTCATTTGTGTTCTATTTAACCTATTCACAATTATTAATGATGATCCCTTCCCATTAGTCACATACACAGGTGAACTACTTTTAGATATTATTAAATTATGACCACAGCTATGCATATCAGCCTTTGTTGTTATAATTTTAGAGGAGTAGGCCCTATGAAGTAATTTCTCTCATTGAATTTATTTTAATTTATAGTGATCTTCTTATAGGACAGAGTCGAACTGCTCTTGTGATTTTCTGAAACTGTAAACCTGTAAGGGTATAGAAAACTTCATCTGATTCAAACTGGCAATCTTGTTATCCAACACATAACCCACTGTGGTGGTTCAATAGTCTGGTGTCAATTTGAGGATTCAGAGTGAAGGGGAGGAGTCTAGTCTGTGAAACAGGTCATAGACAATGAGATCTCTTAGTGTAAAGTGACCAGAACTCCTGTTTTTGGTGGGACAGTCTCAATTTCAAACAAAAGTCCCGATTTTGAGAAAGAATACACGACAAGCTAGGGAATGGTGGGAGAGCATGAAGAGAATATCCCCTCTACACAGATGTCCACACCCCCGGTCAGTGTTGTCCTGCTTTACCAATGTTAAAATGTGGTCACTTTATCTTAGTTGGCAGCACTTTCTCCTGAGGATTCTGGGAAATCCTGTATTCCTCCCTGGAGGCAGGATACATAATCTCTTGGCTCACTCTCTGGAAGACATCCTTGTGGAGAAGACACCTGGAGAGAGGCTGATGGACCCAGACCTCTGGAGCCAGAGAAGTCACAAGTCACACAAAGACCCCTGCCAGCACTGAGATGCTTACAATGACATATGACTCCACAAGACTTCCCACTTATTGGTCTGTGATCTTTCTGCATTCAACATCATTTTCTGGATCTGAAAAGGATTTTAAAGTTTGCTATCAGACATATGGGCTAATGTCAGACTTATGGATTTAATCTGGACTGGGATGGGGTATTTTCTCAATATTCAATTGCTCATGTATATAAAGATTTTTCTTTAAAAACACTTTTTCTTTTCTTTTCTTTTCTTTTCTTTTTTTAGGCATCACTGCCCTCAGGTGGTGGGAGTAGGAGGCTCAGCCTTTGCTCCATGGAGCCGGAATCGAACCTCCATCCCAGTGGGCTGCAGTCCCGCGAACAACCACTACGCCACCGGGGCTCAGCCCAAAAACACTTTTTCTTATATATGTATGAGTATCTATGAATTTGCTTCTCAAATCTTCCAGACTAACACACCCACAAGGCCATTAAAGATCTCTCATTCACCCTGAATTTTTTTTTGGATAATATAGAGATTGGTGACATTACACATGTACGCAATGAGTACAAAAGTATTTATTAAGTAATGAGGGTTTCTGGAGAAGAAAAAGAAAGGACAATGAAAAAGATGGATAAGGGAGGAAATAAAATGGGAGGGAAGAGAGAGGTAAAGGGCAGACGCCAACTAGTTGTCTCATTGCTAGGTAAGCAGCCTCTACTTCCTGTTATTGTTCACCTGTTGATTTGAATGTAGAGTGATAGGTATTTAGAATTACATTATTCCAGGCCAACATAGGTATGAAGTTAACTTCTCTGCACTGTTTTCTATAGAGAGCTTGATCTCTCCCATGTATTGTCATTTTTTTGTTGCTGTTGTCTTTGTTTTTTTGGGCATCACTATCTTCTGGTGGTGGGAGTAAGAGGCCCAGCCTTTGCTCCTGTGGAGCTGGAATTGGATCTCCACCCCAGTGGGCTGCAGTCCCGCGCACAACCACTACGCCACTGGGGCTCAGCTGTATTATCATTTTTAAAAGTCTATGATAAATCTTCAATAGTCACCAAACTAAAATTATTTTTAAGAATTATTTTCTTAATAGAAAGGTATACATTGTTTGCAAATTAAGTTGTGTTACTTTGAGTATATTAAGTTTAAGATTTAACACCACAATGTGTTAGTCTGAGTAGACTAGAGAAGCAAAATTTATAGACTCGTATGTGTATAAGAAAGAGCTTTATATACAAGAACAATTGAATACTGAGAAAACATCCTATCACAGTGCAGATCAAGTACATAAGTCTGATATTAGCACATATATACAAGACCCATCTCTAAAGTCCTCTTCAGACTCACGAAACACATGCAATGATGACAAATACAGGAAGATTACAGGCCAGTGGGTGGGAAGTCTTGTGGCTCCAATGGCAATGTAAGCATCTCAGCCCTGGCAGGAGTCTCCATGTGGCTCCTCCAGCTGAGGGCACAGGAGTAGCTCTAGGTGTCCTCTCAGCTGGAATATCTCCCAGGGAATCAGCCTTGTCAGTAGAGAGTCTCCAGGGAAGTGAGCGTATGCCTAGAGTTACAAAGAGGAGCCCTGAAGGTGTAGTGGTTACAGATTGGGCTGCTACCTGCAACGTTGGCAGTTCAAAACCAGCAGTTGCAACCTGGGAGAAAGAGGGGCCTTTCTACTTTTATACAGAGGTAAAGTCTTGAAAATTCACAAGGGCAGTTCTACCTCATCTTATAACGTGGCTATGAGTCAGCGTTGATTCCATGGCAGTGAGTTTTGGCTTTAGAGTTATAAAATAACAGAGAAATATATGCAAGTATAATTCATTAGAGTCAGAAAACTCTACAAAGGGAGACTTTTTAATTGGTAAATGAAAAAGTTGTCTAAGTGGTATCCAGTGTGCTTTATATTTTATAAGACATATTTTCTTCTATTTCCTCACAAATATTCTGAAACCATAGCCTACTTCCTTCTGAATAACTTTCTACCTGGTCATTTTTTTCTATTAGATATTTTTCAGAATATTGGGAATAGTTTAGTTATAAAAGAGCAAAGAGGCTAGAAAATATGTTTGATTTTGAAAATACATAAATTTTCTTTGAAATAAAAGACCCATATACTGAAACAAAATTCTGAGGTTGAAAGTGAGATTCCTGAAAAGATGTTTTGATTTTCAGATTTGAAGTTTACAATCACATCTATTACTTCTCCGACCTTTTCATGGTCATCCACCTAATTATGTGACTGGCTGGTGTTCCAAAGAAAGCATCTGTCTAAACCCATGTGTTTTTCTACCTATTTACCCTATAATTTGGGAATGAGATCCATCTAAAGGAGAGAAGAAAATTATTCTGTAATATCATGTGATGTAGCAGGCCTAAAATATTTACTAAATATTTTAACTGTACATGCTTAAGCGATTTATTTGGTCAACAGGTTCCAGGATTATGAAGATTGAATTAGTTTACCCCAGCCTCTTCTCTCCATGACATTGCCAAGACATATTATGAAAACAGCCTTTTCAGGGGAAATTTGAAAAATATCTGGAGTATTTCTATTAACCATACTCAGTGAAATCATAATAAAAAAGTGGGGAGCACTGAGAAAAGATAGAAAAAGGTATGATCTCTAAGGAGCGCTGATAGTGCTGTGAGTGAGTAGACATTGTGCTCTCAGGTTAATGGTTCAAATCCACCAGAAGGGCCATTGGAGAAAGATGAGTATATTGCTTTTATAAAGATTTATAGTCTGAGAAGCCCAAAATAGGATCAATGTGAGTGGAAATTCACTTACTGGAAAGGGATTTTATTTTTATTTTCTATGATAACAAGGCCATTTCACCACTTAGCCTATTATGTCCTTGAATAGTTTCACCCTAACACTGATTATAAATGCAACTGGTTCCCAGAATTGCAATGATTCTGTTTTGCTGAAGGTGAAAATAGGGGGAATTTGATTAATATGTAGGCCAAATAAAATTAGGTACCATATGTTGGAAAGGTGATATAGGTGGCATAATTTGACATTTACATGTGTGTACATGTATATTGGAAAGAGTACACATTGTTGGCTATAATAAACCCCATATCTCATGCTAAGTCTATCAAATAACAGGATTAAAAGAATCTCACTTTAACTAGAAAAAGCTACACATAATATTACTGAATGACTGAATTGTATGATATAGGGATTACGTGTCAATAGAACTTAAAAAATTCACATAATAAAATACGAAAAAGCAGCAACTGTACAGTCTAAGTCTCAACATTAAAATCTGGAGATGCAAATGCTTATTAGATCAACTAGGATAGCATTCAAAATGTGAAATAGGAACCAACAGCATCCCTAGCCACAAGAGCATGCTGCGTACAACCACAGACAGCATTGTTAATTGCACTGAGAAGACTTTCCTCACAGCCAATTTACTCAAGACTCTGAGTCCGTCTAGTTTCTCCAAAGTAGTGAGTTAAAAGAAAAATAAAGTCAAACATGGGCCTATAAAGAGATGATCAATTCAAAAGAAAAATAGCTTGAATTTCAATGCAGAGGAAGAATATATTTAAAAACAATCATTTTATTGGGGGCTTGTACATCCTTTATCAGAATTCATACATCAATTGGATCAGGCATTCTTGTGCATATGTCACCTTCATTCTTTTTAGATATTTGCTTCGCATTGAACCCTTGATATCAGCACTTTTTTCTTTCACCCACTTTCTCCCCTCACCCTCATAACCTCCTGACAGATTGTACCTTGTTATTATTTTCATCTCACATACCGACCGCTGTCTCCCTCCCCCCATGTTTTCTGCTGTTCTTCCCCCTGTAGAGGTGTGTATGGTTATGTGTCGATCATTGCGATCCAGGAAGAACATATCTGAGGGGAGAGAATAAAATGATGATACATCACTATAATATATAAATTAAGAAGCAATACAAAAACAGAAACCTGAACTCAGAGATGAGTAACTAGTAATTGAACAGCCCGTCATTGAAGAGCAATAGCTCAAAATAAGTAAAAGAGGGATGCTATTTCACATGCAGTTCCACCTATCTTACCCTTAAAGTCACATTTAATTCAGTCTGAAATACAATCACATGTATTTACTAATTTCCATGACATTTATCCATCCTCTTTCACTCTTCTGTCTTTCCATTGCAAGGAAATAGAGGTCAGATATGCCTCTTCTCTTATACTTCTTTACCTTTTCTGACGACATGCTGGATCCAATAATTCCTGGCACTAGCCTCACAAAACTCACAGGTAATATTGATATTAAGAAGGTTTATTAGGAAAGTTCACAGTTAACCACCTGCCAGGGTCAGAGAGGAGCAAAAATGCAGTCCTTGATCTGCAGGAACATCTCTCCTAGGCCAGTATTCAAGTCTTGCTCTCCCTCTCCAGTCCTTCCCCTCTCAGCCACATGGTCCCATGGTCCCAAATCCAACTTAGGGGTCACCCTTCCTTTTGTTCCCGCAAATATATGTTTCACATATTTTGTCTAGGTAAGCTACTGTTAAATGATAAAGTTGTTTTATATATATATTAATTTAAAAGAACAAATAATAGACTTTATTTTATTACGTCTATAGTTTATTTCTCTAATATGTCAAAGCAACCATTTTTTGAGAATAGTAGAATTTCACAATAAACCTAGTGTCTAAAGCTGTAATGATTCCTTTAAAATCAGTAGTAAAATAATTGTAATAAAAATGCCTGACAAGGCTGCTTCCCTGGCCTAACTCTCAAGCCTTGGGACTGCCCAGGAGCTCAAGATGCTTCTGTCTCTCTCTCTCTCTCTCTCTCTCTCTCTGTTGTCCCTTCCCTTCTCAAAGGTCCTTCCCTACTCCAATAAAGCCTATATCTATTTACTTTTTATCCCTAAAATTTTTTTAAATGCCTGACAAAATCATAATAATGACAAAATAAAATAATTTCTCCTATTTTCTACCTATAGCAGTAAATAATATATATTGTAAGTATAAAGTTGAGACAATATTTTCTCTCTGTGATAACTATTATTATTAAATAAACATTATTAACAATATAGCTATGTGTTTTGTTAGCTATTTTATAATTGCTTATGTACATTTATTTTAGATATGTATTATCATCAAAAAGAAATGTACCAATGATCTTGGCTTCAATTATTTTCTCAAGCGGGCCAAGACCCAGACATTACCAGTTTCCTTTATCAGCTCATAAATACCTCCCTGCAGAGTAGGAGAATCTAACTTTTCAATCAGTTTACATGATGCTAATATGGCTTTAAAAATAGAATTTTATGGAACTGAAACGTCATAACAATTTAAATAATGAAATGTTAGTATTAAAACATTAACATTTTATGATCCCAGAGCTTTACAAGTAGCTTTAATAAAGCAAGATAAATTATGCTGAATAAATCAATGAAGTTTCATTGATAATATCAAAAGAGAATCATTCTCTAATTAGTTTGATCACTGTTGTTCACTGATATCGACTGTTGCCTGGACTCATGACATAATACATGATTCACACGGTGCACAGTGAAATGCATCCTGATCCTGAGGCCTCCTCAGAATCAGTTGAAGTTATGAATTTTCTGATCTATTTGGTACTCATTGAAGGATCTTTGGAGAAATTTCCATGCCTTCTTTTATAGGAAACTTTAGTTGAACATGTTAAAACATGTAATATACTGTATTCTCCAAGGATGGCCTGGTGGTTGCTGTATGTAGGGTGCATTGACTGAGAACCAAACCCAAGTCTCCCCCACAAAGGCAAGAAATCTACATGAGAATGCCACTTCCTTGTGTAAGTAACTATAAAAGTGAACCCAGTGACAATTCTGGGTTGATGCTCACTCATAGCAACCTTATATTGCAAAACAGTGTTATGCTGTAGAGGTTCAGGTTATCGTCTTTACAGTTGTCACAACTTCCTGCTGAGTGGTTGGTGGGTTTGAACCAGTAATCTCTTTGTTAGCAGAACTGCTTAAAAACTGTGCCACCCAGGATCCTGTATCACTCTCTAGTAAGTACATGACTGATCAAATCCCTTCATTCTTCCATAGTCGTATAAGAGAGCTACAGCTTCATTTAACACTTTCATTAACTGTGCACCTGAGAGTTCTGCACTTTTGGATTTCTGGATGCCCTATCATATTTTTAAGGGCATCTCATAAAAATACAATTACAATAGGCAAATGAGAAACAGATCAGATTCCTAAGACAGGAGCTAAGCTATGATAGGTCTGGATCCTAAGAAGAGTCATTGGTTTTTGTTACTGAGAGAGAATTATTACTTGTTTTTCCTCAATCCCACGACCACTGCTAGAACCAAGGTTAGTCTGACTCATTGAGGAGATTTTCACACTGCCTAGAGCCTACACAAGGGATGAATATGAGAAGTTGCCAAAATGGCAGAAGGCGATTAGTCACATTGCATGCTCCACCTGAAAGGAATGGACCAGCAGATTTTAGTGAACCTGGCAAGAAAGGCCAGGTTCTGAAGTCCTAGGACCTGTAGGAATTCCTTCTGAAGGTCTGCTGTATGAGGGAGCAGAGTGTGAGTTCTCCTGTCACCAGAATTTGCTATTATGTCATCAAAGCTGAGATGTTCAGGTTCTGTATGAGGGAGCAGGGTCTGAGATCTCCTGCCAGTAGGATTTGCTGTTATGTCATCAAAGCTGAGATGCTGGGCCTCTTCTCTTCATCTACTGCATTCCCTAGGGACTGGTAGGGGCAGAAAAAATGTTCTTCACAAGGGGAAAAAGATAGATAGCTAGATAGATGATAGATGGATACATAAAGAGTTGAAAATGCAATATACCACAAACCAAATTCATTGCTATCAAGTTGATTTAAACTCACAGCTACTCTCTATAGGATTTCTGAGACTGTAAATCTTTTCAGAAGCGGACAGTTTTATTTTTCTGCTACTTAGTAGCATATGAGTTTGAACCGCTAACTTTGTGATTAATTGTCCAATGCCTAATCCACAGTTCCACCCTTGTGGAACTCCTTGTGTTATATAGAGATATAGAAATATATATATATATATATATATATATATATATGTATACACATACATAAAACTAGTCATTGTGCTGAATCATCTTGATGAACACTGATCAAATGACAGTTACCATCTTAAAAGAGTCCATGTCCAAGGAAGGCATATTGGCAATAGGAGTTAGGGAGTGTTCCTTTTCTTGGCCAATCAACTGAGATTTTCTTCTTTGATTCCAGATATTTTGCATTTCTGGAACTGTGCTGAGAATTTTGGCTGTTTGTATTCTTGTTCTACATGCTGTATCTGCTTTGCCTAAGTCTGACCTTTGTGCTTGGAATTTGAGCCAGTGGACTGCTGTCTTACTTGATTTTCCGGCTTCTGAATTCTTATGAGTCAAAAACTTATCCTCTTAACAGCAAATTCATTATAGATGGATCTTCAAGACTGGCACTGGGTCACAGGTTTGGGAGTTAATCACCCCCTCAACTGTATGGGTCATATTATTGATACTTCTTAAGTTCTGTGAGAAGTAGCATACTGGGGATCCCTGGGAGATGATGGAGAATATTTATGGGAAGAGTGGTGGTGGATAACGGATATGATACAATGTCATAGTACTTTTTAAACAGACATTTGGGGCATCTTTAACCTCCATTTCCAAAGGAACCAGTCTATGCTAATTATTCTTAAAGAAATCATTCATGAAACTATATGTACTGTCAGGAAAATATGCAGTTGTTATCATTAGGCATCATCAACTCATATTGATTCCAACTCATAGCAACATTGTATATAACAGGACAAAGCACTGTCTCGTCCAACAGCCTACAATGTTTTCTCTGGTGGAGACCATGGTTTTGGTCTCTGTCAAGCCATCTCATTGAGGGTACTCTCCCTTATTTACTGATCTTTTATGTTAGTAAATTTGATGTCCTTCTACAAGGACTTGGTCTCTTTATGATAGCCTCAAAGTATGTAAGAATTCTTCCTATTCTCACTAATAAGAAACATTCTGGTTCACCTTCTGGGGAAGGTGGCTGGGGGTGGGGGATGAGCTGATACCAAAGACTGAAGTAGAAAGAAAATGTTTTTAAAATTATGATGGAGTTGAGCCCCAGTGACATAGTGGTTGTGCACAGGACTGCGGCCCACTGCGTTGGAGGTTCATATGCTCTCTACGAGCAAGGCTGGGGCTCCTACTCCCACCACCAGAGGGCAGTGATGCCACCCCAAAAAATGATGATGGCAACATATGTACAAATGTGTTTGATTCAATGGATGGATGGATAGATTGTGATAACAGCTGTGAGTCATCAATGAAATGATTTAAAAGAAGAAGAAAAAGAATAAGTAGAAGAAACTAAACATTCTGCCTATAGTTTTTCCAGCTCTGTTTTCCTGGAAGTACATAGCATATTTAATATTGTTTGCCGATATGATAATTCAAAGGCATTGATTCTTTATTCTTAATTATTGCCAGTTGGAAGAGAATGAATGTACCAAGTGTTGAGTAAGGCATATCTTAGTCTCCAAAGTGATATCTTTGTTTCTCACCATGTAACGAAATTTCTTACAGCAAACTTGCCAATTAGACTTACGATTAGATTTACTGACTGTTATTTCTCTGAATACTGATTGTGAATCCAAGTTAAAGTGTAATATTTTGCACCTTAGTATTTTCTCTATTTCCTGTGATGTTATTCAAGTTTTGAGTGTTTTTGTTTGAAATTTGGTTGTAAGTGGTCTAGTTGTGAGTATTTTTGTTTTATGTTGATGTGTAATCCCATGTTTAAAGTTGTAACCTTTGATATTTTTACTAAGTTCCTCAAGTACTCTTCAATTTCAGTAAACAAAATGATGTCGACTACTTATTATAGGTTTCTAATGAAATTTTCATTGATTTTGATGGCACATTAAACTTTTTTTTGACTTGCTCACCATAGTGAATAAATAAATAGGATGAAAGAATGTAGCCTTGATGCAAAATTTTCTTTATTTCGTAAAAGGCAGTATTCTCTCTTTTTGTTCCAATAATTGTTAAAATTACAGTTAAATAAAGTTCATATTTGTCGCATAGATGTACATTTATAAATTATTAACTTTAAAGATTGCCATTAAGATGAATCTCTCCCTTATATGAAAATTAACATTTCTTCTGATAGATCACCTGAATTTCTGTTGTCACAGACCTTCAAACAGAAAGGTAGAGTATGGCCAGTTATCATTAACATCTGCTGTTAAAGGTTTCACTTTAGAAGGTTGTAGGTAGAGCGAGAAAAATTGTGGACAAATATCAGCATCATGGAAGAGACGGGTCAGATAGAGAAAGTCCTTACCCACCTATCGGATCTAGAAAGGAACACACTCACGTGACTCAATTATCAATCAAACAACAGATAATTACATAAGCAGAACCGTCAAGTATAAGATAAGAACACCTTTAATATAATCAACCACTTGAAAGGACATTGCACTTTTAGTCCTGACTCCATGTGTGATGCCTTTCCGTGCTGGGTCTCATGCCTGTGGCTACAGTCCTATGTTGAAACGAGTCCTCTGTTATGTTAAGGAACAGGATTGAGGTAGAAGTGGGGCTCCCATCAGTCAGATCAGTAGTTTGAAATCCTTAACTACTCTGAGAATGAAAGGCATGGCTTTACTACTCCTAGGAAGGGTTATAGTACCAACAACCCAGGGGGGGTTCTCATTAATTATAATTGGGAATATAAATGCTGATGCTGAGCATTTCTCCAAGTCAGAATTGACTTGGCAGTAGTAAGTTTGGCTTTTGAGTTTGAATTACTTAGTGGAGAGCATAAACCAAGTCATGCCCTTTGTTTCTGTGATGGTATTATCTGCTGAAAGAAGACACACATTGGACCCATTCCTCTGTGCATGAAAGCCACCTTGGACACACGGAGAAAGGATAAAAATATTCATTTGAGGGGACGTGCGATAAATTGAAAATATTTTGAAATGCTTTCCAGAATCTCAAAGTCTTAAAATCTTTTTATTTGTAAAATCAGGAGTAGTAAAACAATCAAAGAAGACCAGAAGCTGGAACACTTTGGGAAATACATAGGTGGGAGGACGGGTTGCCAGCTGGTAGAAGAAGGAGTGGATGGAATGAGGCTAGACATGAGACAGATTGTCTACACTGGTAAGAGAGGAGAGCTTGACATGACTATGAACGATATCTCTGACTTTTTATTGTGACATGATATGATTATTCATAGTTTGAGAATAAATTACCTGTGCTCAGTAATGCTAATGTTCTTATTTCTAAAAACATTGCATTTGCATATTCTAGAGCGAATGCATGTATTCTATAAAGGTGATATTAGTTCAAAACAAAAAAAGATTGCTTCTATAATTATGAAGTTCAATATAATAAATCCCACTAGAGATTCTACTGCAGATGTTTCTATGTAGTCTAGATTCAAAAGAAAATTTGTTCTGACTAGTTTTCTGCTACTTTTAGTAAGGGTGACTAGCTAATGAACTACTAATTAAGCAGTATTTTGCATAACAGAAATTAGCATAGCTTTTTTCTTTTTTTCCTCCACACACCCTCTTAGTTTTTGGCCCAAGCATAGTTTATTTTGTGCCCATCTGTTTTTCTCTTTTTATGTTCTCAGTAATAAGTGACAGCCAGTTTGGTCTCTCAGTTATCATTTACACAAATAAAACATGACAGAGCTTTCATAAAATAATGTCAAGACTATATCAAATTCTCTCACCATAGTCCCCATGCAGCTGCAGCAACAGAGAAACAAAAAATTGCATTCAACCATAATTTATGCAATCATAAATGGAGTAATGTAGCTGCCTTTAAAAACTAGTGTGGTGACACTAGAAATAAGATGACAACTGATCAAACCGTATTATACATATTCTCTTCTTTCCTTATTTTGAAATTGAAACAAGGAACAATCTTAAGTATTTGGTGATGTCCTAGCAGCCCCACCTCTCCAACCCCGATAGTTAAGTTTAAGCTCTCATATAAAAATCTTACAGGGTTTCAAGGATAATCTTTTGAACTCAATCATATGCAAAGTGAAGCACACACCTGAAAATACTGCATGTATTTATTAATTTCATGTGGATATAAAAATGTTTGTAGCTTATTCTATCAATATTTTTAAATACGAATGCCCATTAACCGTAATTCAGAATAACCAAAAGCTTGGGAGAAAACTAAAGTCAGGGACAGAGTGACTTGGCTAGAAGGACTGATTTTGCCAGGCATTCAGAGACGAGCTGACACCAAGCCTGCATGGAAATAACGGAAGAAAACCACACTTCATCTATGAAGCAAGTGTAGACTTAATATGAAAACATTACTAGAAATTATAGCCCATATTCATTTGAGAACCTTGATATAAAACCTCTCCACAAAATTATAGCCTTTAGAATCCAAGAACATAGGAAAAGCATAATAAATCATAAGCAGATATGATTGATGAAAGTTGTGTATGGATGCTTTGATATTAAAAAAATAACATCTATTCTGCCATATACATAAAACAGATGCAATACGTCATATTATATCACTTGATCCAGCAAAAATGCTTGAAACAATGCAACATCTATACTTAATTTAGAAAAAAAGCTGGGAAAAATAGGGCTAGATATTATCAATGGCTAATATGGGGTCTGAAGACAATGACTGAAAAAGTCTTAAGTCGTTAGACTGGGCTCTAGGCAAGAGTATCCATCACTAGTAACTCAAGTCAACAGTATATTCAATGTCTTAAGAGAGTAACGATGAAATAAATATTATAAAAAGTGTCAAAATTAGCAAAGAGGGAGTAAAACTATTTCTATTTGTGCATGATATGATCCTATAAATAGAAAATCCCAGAATGTCAACAATGGGCAGATTGAGCGAAGTTTCAGGGTAGAAGATGAACATACAAAACTCAGTCCGATTCCCCTTTCCAATAAAGAAAACTCTGAAGGTGAGTTCAGGACATTCATGATAGCAAGAAAAGGTGAAACTACTTGTCCAAGCAAAAACACAGACTATCTGTAAAAAGGAAACTACAAACTATAATCTCAAGTAACCCAAAAGGGAGCTACATACATGGGAATATATACTATTTTCATGGTTAGGACAATGGAAGATTCTAAAAATGTCAATTCTACCCAAAAAGATTTAAATACAGGATGCAATCCTGATGGAGATTGCAGTGTGATTCTCTAAAGAGACAGAAAATCTAAACTCAGCATTCCTCAAGAAAGGAGACACTCTGGGTAAAGAACAAACTACTACTCCACTTCTCCCTCCCCAACACAACCAACAGCCACACTCACCCTCACTGGGTTAATGCTGGCTCATAGCAACAGCCCAGGTGGATTTCTGAGATTGTAACTGTTTGGGGAGTAGAAAGCCCGATCTTTTCCCCGAAGCTGCTGGAGGGTTTAAACTGGTGAACATGTGGTTTACAGCCCAGTGTGTACCCACCGCACCCTGAGAAGTCCCCAAACTACTAATGTAGAGCAAAGGTAGAGGTCGTGTACTTTCTGCTCTATGCAATTACAATAGTCACAGCAGCCGGATCGTGGTTCAGTGACAGATACATCAACCAATGGAATGATAGATAACTGAGAGCTCAGAATTAGCTCCGTCCACCTGTGGAAATAAATAAAAAAGAAAACAATTTCACTGACATTGAGTCAATTCTGACACCACAGTGAGTCTCCAAACCGTAATTCTCCATCAGAGTAGAAAGCTTCCCTCTTCTCTCAGAGGCAGTTTGTGTTTAAGAAGGATCAGAACGTATGCATGAGGAAGACTGATAGCCATTTTTAAAAAGAATGATGATTAGCAGATGCTCAAACTGACTCTAGATGTATGAACTACCTACATGTAAATTCTAAAAATATAAATATCATCAGAGCAAAATAATGGCAAGTTTAGGGACCTTAATAGATGGCAAAATATTATTTTATATATCTGAAAATGTATAACTAGCAGAAGAAAAATTACATAACTAAAATTCCCTAATATATACCCAACTACAGCAAAAGAATTTACAGAAAAATTTAAAAAAGAGAAATTTCAGATGGGGGACATATCCTTGACAAAGGTATGCCAGAGAGTTACCAAAATTTTTAGAAAACTTTGACACAGCATCACGTTGTAAAAACCAGTTAAAATTGACAGAGAACTCAAATAGACATAGATCATCAAAAAAAGAAATCGAGTTGGTCAAGATACATGAAAGAATGCCATCATTAACCACTCTTGATGTTGTCGCTAGATGCCCTAGAGTTGGTGCCCTTGGTCATTCTTGGTCAGTGCCCTGGAGACATTTCAGACTGAGAGCTCCCCTGAAACTCTACTCAGTCTTGTGTCATCTTCACAATTATATTTATGTTCCAGCCACTGTGTCACTCCATCTTGTCTTGGGCCTTCCTCTTTTTAGCTGTCCATAACCTTTACCGAGATGTTTCTTCTTAAAAGGGAACTGCTCTCTTCTGCTAACATGACCCAAATACAGGAGACAAATCATGCCACCCTTCCCTCTGAAGGGAGGAGAGGTGAGGATTTTGGTTTTCTTTACATTGAGTTGTAATATATACTAAAGTCTACAAAGCCTGATTTTCATCAGTAAGTGCTTCAAGTCCTCTTCCCTTTCAGCAAGTGAGGTTGTATCGAAAGTCTTGCTTCGAACCTGATGCCATATCCTTCTTCATATAATTCAGCTTCTCTGATAATTTGCTCAGTGTATAGGTGAATACAAAGACTGGGGTGTGACAACCCTGAGGTGCACCTTTTCTGATTTTAAACCTTGTAGTATTCTCTTTTCTTTTTACACAGCTTCCTCTAGGTCCATACACAAGTTCCATGGAAGCACAATGAAGTATTCTGGAATTCCACTTCCTTTCTAGACAATCCCTAATTTTTATTATCTGCACAGTTGAATGCTTCTGCATATTCAATAAAGCAAAAGTAAAAATATTTCTGGTGTTGTCTGTTTTAAGCCAAAGTTCATTTATTTTGTAAGTCAAAATTCATTTAATATTAGCAAAGATATTCCTTGTTCCATGTCCTATTCTGAATCAAGTTTGAGTTTCTGGCAGCTCTCTCTCAAAGTATTGCTACAACCATTGTTGGATGACCTTCAGAAAAATTTTACTTACATGTGATATCAATGACATTGTTCTACAATCTGAGGATACTGTTGGATCACCTTTCTTTGAGTTGGTACACAATGGATTTGGTTCAGTCAGTTAGTCAAGTGACTGTCTTCCAATAAGTTGTATCAAGTCTGAAACTGATCAAATATACAATAATGATCGATTGATAATTGTTTGCATTGGTAAGCAAAAGTTGGAAATAAAGAGGCAGGAACAGTAGCTTGAAAATACGGTTTTTGTGATAGAAACAAAGTTGGAGATTGCGTGATGGAATTTTGAAGACCAATAACTTCACTTCTTCCAAGAAAATTTATCTTTTTTCTGCACCACGAATGGCAACTCCCCATGTGGATATCTTTAGATGTGACACACAGAAATCCAACTTACACCGACCCTTTATAAAATGGGACAAACCTGCTGTGTCATGTGTCAGCCTCAAGATCATCAGGTTTCCATCCATTTTTCCCACCATGATGTCAATACACCTCCTTGAGGGCTTATTTCACAATGTCTCTCTGGACTTCACCAAGAATGATATTCTTCTCCAGGAATTTGCCTTTCCTCATATGAGATGAAGACTTGCCATGCTGGCTTTGGAGGAGCACTCGGGCTGTATTTAGTCTGGGATAGACTGATTTCCTCTTCTGGCTGTCCATAGTACCTTCAATATGCTTTGCCAAAATTTCAATTCAAATGCAGCAGTTATTCTGTGGTCCTTGTTTATTGTCCACCACTCACATCTATATGGGACAATTCAAAATACAGTGGCTTTGGTCTTGTACATGTTAGTTCTCAGTGTGACAACACTATATTTTAAAATTGGGCAGCAAATTTGCTCATTTGATTGAAATAAAATGAAATCATTTGCTGGCTTCAGTATTTCTCTGTTTACAGTGATGTTGTCCATCAGACATTTCAAAGATTGCAAATCAAGACATTAGTGAGATATTATCTCACACAAGCAGTAATGTCAACATTTTAAAAGAAGAATAAAATAGCAAGGCTTAACAGGCTGGGTGTGAAAAAACTGAAACTCCATATACTGCTCAAGGGATTGTAAAATAGTGCAAAGACTGGAAAATGCTATGTAAATGTTACTGCAAAAGGAAAATAGAAAAAAAAACAAATGATCTAGCAATCACATAACTAGGTATATATTTTAGAGAAATAAAGTCACATCATGAACTGATGTATGACTTTCCCCATGCTTGCCAGAGAAGTTAGCAATCCATTTTCAAACATACTCTTCTTGCGGGCAAAGCTGTTACACTGCTTATTAATGGCAAGAAGTCACTGAAATGGAGTCTAAACTTAGGTCAAGACTCAACTGAAGTCAAGGCTCTTACTGCAAATGACAGCCTCCTACAGACGAATTGATAATAACTTGAGGTTTGATATATAAGGTGCATGACTATAGATCAAATTCATAATAACTTGAGGCTTGATATATAAGTTGCATGACTATAGAAGCACAGGATTCATAGGAGTTCTATTCAGGAAAATAAGCCTCTGGTGATTTCTCTATATCCATAATGGAGATATGGGAACAAATTAAATACCAAGCATAGAGTATTGGAGAGATGACGACAGGAGATCAAAATGATCATGCTATGTTGAAAGGTGAAAACCTTGTCACTTGATCCCTCTTCTGATAGAAGTTAGGCCTCATCTGGTTTTCAACATTGGCGTTTGTGTTTTCATATTGGGGTTTATCTATAATATATTTTGTTATTCTGAGTAGCCCACTTGAGTTTTTTATACTCTTTTTTCCCGTTTTCCAGTATATGAAACCTAGGATTAGCGAGTCTCTGAACCTCTCGCAGCAAGCAGAATAAGGGCCTCTGAGGAGTACAGTGGAGAATAGGAGTAAAAGGAGACCTGATATGAAGGAATTCAAGATGTAAGAGAAAGTATTGAAACTGATTGTGGTAACTATAGTACAATGCTGCTTGATATGATTGAACTATGGGGTGATGTGATAATCTGTATTAGCTCATATTTTTTTTCAACTTCACAAAAAATAAAAATGCTGTGTTTCCAAGGATGCCACCAAGAAAGTAAAAAAGATAACCCACAATATGATGGGACAAACTTTACAAATGATTATCTGTAAAGGGATTTTTATCTTGCACAGGGGTGAGAAATGTTCATCCAGTGAAACAGCTGAAAATCATCAATACTAACATATTAGCTTATACTTCACCAAAGAAAAGTAATTATAGCCATCATCTTAAGGGTGAAATAATTACATGTTTCACCAACATTTTATTAGTTCCTATGTATATAGGGCTAGAATTTAATTTGTTTCTAAATAATTTTGTTTGGAGTGAGTACAATATCATTCAATAACATCAAGCATTATTATACAATTGCTACCACAATCAGTATAAAAATATTCTTTTCCTTCCTGAACTCCTTGGCCTCAGCTCCTTTTGGCTCCCTCCACTCCCATTCCCACCACTGAGTACCCCACATCACTCCCCACCCTGAAACCCTACTTTATTTGTTGTCCCAGTAGGTTCATCAATTTGGGGTTTCATATACTCTCCAACAGAAAAACATATAAAGAGAAGTCAGGAGGGTGGCCCCCCAGTGACATAACACATCTGAAATGAACCCAATATGAATGAAGGAAAAACAAAAAATTCAGAAAATGTTGAAAATCAACATTGAGATCAAGCATAAAGTGTATCAGAGGGGGCATCAGCTGACAAGCTTTTAACCATTTGAGACAAGTTTATCATTTTGATCTTCTATAATCATCTCTCCAGTACATCCTATTTAGTAAACACTAAACATACATCCTCTAGTACATAAGGAAATCACCACGTTTATTTCCTATGTAAATTGCACAAATGTAATTTGGGGTTCCATGGTCATCCACAGCCTTCTATAAACTGGAATCTTATCATTTAGGCTCTGATACTATTTCCTCCAACAATTTCAATTTTTTTTTTTTTTTGCAATTCCTTGCAGATTGATGTTGGTGTGCTTCTTCCCTGTAGACTTAGTCGGTATTTCACTTAGCTATAGGGTGTTTGAAAACAAGCCTCTAAAACCCCAGCTGCTGCTTTATATGATAACCTATGAATGATGTTAAAATAACTTAATGACCCTGGAGAGAAAGAAGGTTCCCCACCCTTGATTTAGAGTATATGAAGAGGCTTCAAGAAGTTCATGGAAAATGGAGTTCTGGTGTTGCAATGGTTCTAGTGTTTGGCTGCTAACCTAAAGGTCAGTGGGTTGAATACACTAGCCACTACAAAGGCAAAAGATAGCCAGTGGAGGAGTCTGAAAGCCCAGTCCCAATCCTAACTATGTGGACAGCTGCTCCTCCCCACAGGGTTATTTGCTTTGGAGAACAGAACTGAAGCTGCAGCTTGGGAGGAGAGGCATGTCTGTCCAGAGCATAGGAGAGCAAATGAAGGGGGAGGAAAAGAGAGTGGAGTGCATCCTGGCCCACTGAGCCTTGAGGATGATATCCCCACTCAGAACAGCCAATGCACAGAGAGGACCATATGGTTGGCCCCACTATGAAACATGGCATCCCTTGCTGGCCCAAGCCCTACAGGGACAACAATGGAGAAGCAGGGTCAGGATTGTACCCTAGCTGACCCAAACACTCCAAGGAACAACACTAAGGGTATGCATCAGAGCAACAGGGGGAGCAGAACATGAAGTTCACAAGGGATTTTCAAGGGACCAGGGTGTGCTCCCCCAATCAGAATCAACCGGGGTACGTCCCTGCAGGTCAATAAAGTTTTTTTTTACTTATTTATATACTTTTTCTGGACATTGTTTTTTGTTGCTGTTGCTGCGGTCATCGTTTTGTTTTGTTTGGTTGCTTCATCTTACACTATCTTGATTTTTTGGTACATATTATTATCTCTGCAAGTCTCTCGAGATAAGATAGGCTGGATGAACAGTCTGGACAAGAAAACAATGAGACTAATGGTTATGGGGGAACATGTGAGATGGAGAGGTAGGGGAAAAGAAGGTAGTCTTGACTAACCCAGGGGTAAGGGAACAACAAGTGATCCAAAATCAGTGATAAGGTGAGTGGGAGAGGCCTGTTATGGATTTTTCAAGAGTAATGTAACAGAGAGAAATTACTGAAACCAATGAAGACTGAGCATGATAGTGGGACCAAAGCAAAGTAAGAGGTAATAATAGGAAAGAACTGGAGACAACGGGCTTTTGTAGAGGTCTAAATGCAGGCATGTACACAGGTACATTTATTTATCTATGATTATGATAAAATAGATTTATAGGCATATATTTATAGCGTCAGTATCAAGAGAGCAGATGGGTATTAGACTTCCATTGAAGTACTTCCTCAATGCAAGAACACTTCATTCAATTGAATTGGCATTCCATGATGCTCACCTTCCCTACAGGATTACTGTAGACAAATGTGAATAGGCAAACGTGATGAAGAAAACTCATGGTGCCCTGATATCAAACTATCTAGTGTCTGGGATCTTAAAGGGTTAAAAGTAAATAAGCCGTCATCTAGCTCAGAAGCAACAAAGCCCACATGGAAGAAGTACAAAACCTGTGTGGCCACGAGGTATCAAAGAGATGAGTTATCAGGCATCCAAGAACTAAAAATCACATCTTTTTTTTTGCCCTAGTATGGTCGCTGAAGACAAATGTGTACATAAGCAAATATCGTGAATAAATCTGATGATGCCCTGCTATCAAAATATATAAACTCAAAAAAAAAAAGATATAGCCTCTGGGGTCTTAAAGGCTTGAAGACCATGTAGCTCAGAAGCAACAAAGCCCACATGAAGGAAGCACACATGCTGTGTGTGACTACAAGGTGTTGAAGGTATCAGGCATCAAAGAACTAAAAAATATATCATTATAAATGAGGGGGAGTACAGATTGGGCAACCAAAGCCCATCTGCAGGTATAGATAAACCCCTCGCAGAAGGGTTGCAGGAAGGAGACTAGCCAGTCAGGTACAGTGTAGCAACAATGAGATATGCAACTTTCTTCTAGTTCTTAAATGAACTAGAAAAGAAGGTGAGTAGAAAGACGGAACCAATTATAAGGATCTACATATAATCTCCTCCCTGGGATATGGACAACAAGGAAGTGGATGAAGGGAGACATCGGACAGTGTATGATATGATAAAATAATAATTTGTAAACTATCAAGATTGTATAAATTATCAAGGTTTCATGATGGAGGGGGAGTGGGGAGAGAGGAGAAATAAGAGGAGCTAATACCAAGGTATTAAGTAGAAAGAAAATGTTTTGAGAGTGATGATGGCAACAAACATACAAATGGGTTTTGAAAACAATAGGTGTATATATTGATTATGACAAGAATTGTATGAGTCCTCAAAGATAATGAAATTTCTCTCCTTTTTTTGGAAACCATTTTAAGTGACTACCAGGGGGTCACACCTGACCTCCTAATAGTTCTGTAGACAGAAGGAGAAAACACATGTGACTTTTTGTGTCAAAATAGATGGTTAGAAAATCTGCTGACACCCAGAGGCACATGGTGGAGAGAAGAAAAAAATGAAAACATATCAGTGACCCTAGAGACACTAGAGTGGTAAACAAAGCAACAATAAAAATATCTAGACTGGATGTGACAAGCTTATGCCAACTAGGCCAGTGGGAACAAGTGGGCAGAGTTTAATCCAATTGCAGCAGCTTGATTCGAGGGTTAGTGAGGAAATAAAGACTGCCAGCACCTTATATCTCTCTTGCTCCCTGGTGACCAGTACAACATGCTGCTGCTTTAGGTAGATGTAGCTTCTACCAGTGTGCCAACAGGTGGATCATGTCCATAGAGTTGAGATTCTTTTGATTACAACTCAACATAAAGAAAATCAAAATCTTTTTAGTAGGTAACATCAAAGTAAACTGAAAAAAGGTTGAAGGGGTCAGAGATTTTGTCCAGTTTGAATCCACAATCAATGCTCATGGAAGCAGCAATTAAAAGATTAAAGACAATGTATATAAAAGCCCCTTGTAAGTGTTGTAAAGCAAGGATGTTACTCTGAGGACTAAAGCCATGGCTTTAGTCTAAACCATGAGTCCCAAGTCATGGCTTTTTCAATTGCCTCCGTACATGTGAAAATTAGAATTGACTAAGGAAGATAGAAGAAAAAATGATGTGTTTGAACTATGGTGTTGGTGAAGACTATTGGAAATTGCATGAACTGCCAAAAGAACAAGCATCTGTTTTGGAAGATGTAGCCAGAATGCTGCCCAGCAGCAAGGAAAGCAAGACTTTGTCTCACATTCTTTGGGCATGTTATCAAGAAGAGACCAGTCTATGGAGAAGGACATCATGCTTGGTAAAGAAGACATGCAGCGAAAAAGAGGAAGTCTCTTAGTGAGAAGAATTGACATAGTGGCTTCAATGATGGGCTCAGATTTAAGAACAACTGTAAGGATGGCTCAGGACCAGACTGTTTCTGTGGGTTGCTGTGATTTGGAAAGAAGTTTCAAGGCAAAAGGGTACACTTTCTGGGCAAGTCTGAATATGGACTCCATGTCTTTAAGTCTCATTATTCTCAATTTCACACATTTAGACCAGCAAAATGCATGAACTGAGTATGAAATTAGTTGAATCATGGTTAATGTACTGGAAAGACATGCAATTTCCTTCATTAATATTTAAAGAGGGTAATCTCTATTAGGTGAGGCCAATCTGCAGCTGTATAAGGGATGGATTGAAATTATACAGCCACACTCTAGAATTTTCTGCTAGCAGCTGTGCAGGCATGCCCCAGACATTTAATTAACATTTAATTAACCTCAGAATAATTCCATTCTGTATTTTACATAATGTAGAGTTTTGTTTCCTACTAATTGGGTAAGATTATAATCAGAATTTATGATTAAATTGAGGTTGCTCTTTTCATGTGTTCCAATCATTTCACCTTCAGTAACATGTTGGAATGATTTTGTCACATATATGCAAGAAGCATAGACACAATTCTAAATTAGAACTCTATCTAATTTAAATCCTGATCATTAAAAATAGACAAATGAAATAATGATTAGTAATACAATGAAAGTTTAAAAATTTAAAATAAGTGACAAAGCTTGAACTATTAAATAAAAACTGTTAAAAATCCAAAGTATAATCTATACATTTATAACATTCATGAAATATTTAAATATATGCTCCTGCATGTTTTATAGATGTATAAAAAGTATATGTAGAAAGGCAAAATTATTTCATTGGTGGCATTTGAAATATTTAACACCGTGTAGTAAAGACATCAATCAGAACAGAAACTAGCAACTACAACAAATTTCTTGAGACACATTGCTGAGCCAGACATAATTTTTTCCATTATAATTTCCTGATGATAATCAGGGATTCAAGATGGAGAATCAGAATGATCAAGAAGCAGCCTGAGATCAGCATAATGCGGTGGACAGATGTCAAAGTGTCTTATTTTATCACATATGTTTTCATATCTATTATGGGTATACTGATTATATATCAACTCTGATGGAAGAGGTAGACTTGCTTTGGGAAAGTTTAAAAATAGGATGTGTGTGTGTGTTTTTTAAAGAATCATGATAATATAAAGAGAAGATTTTGTGGCTGAAATCAAATTAATAAGTTAATAGAATTTTCTTTTCACATATCAAAACTTAAATGAGGATTTCTAATACACGTAGGAAAAAATGTTTCAAAATTCTCCTAAATTTATACTTAGCATGTTTTACCTTTTGATTCTTTTTGGATATTTACACTGGTCTCTTCCAGTTTTTGAACTGTCTCCTATAAGCAAATGAATATCTCTAACCCTGACTCCAGTCACATTCTTTTGAATGCTTCTCCTTTGAGGAGGCAACTCTTTCTCAATTATATTTTGGAAAGCCTTCCAACATAATGGGTTCATCCTCTCGTACTGTATCTGACGATTTCACACTGCACTTTCTAAGAACTCCAGTAACTGATTCCTTCTTCCAAATCTTTCCAAGTATTGATGTTCCACTGAAATCTGGTCCAAGTGGGTGACTCTGGTGATATGTAAAATACCAGTGGAATCGCTTCTGACATCATGACAACAGGAGAGCAGCAAGAATATAACAAACTGACAGACCTCTCTGCTTGTTGCTGTTGTTGTTGTTGTTGGAAGCTGTTAGGATGGTTCTAATTCACAGTGACCCCATGTACAACAGAACAAAACCCTGTCTGACCCTGTGCCAGTCTCCTAATGTTTCATATTTGAGTGCACTGTTGCCATCCATCAGTGTCCATCCGTCTTGCCAAGGACCTTCCCCTTTTCCTCTGTCCCTTTACTATAGGAAGTCTACCTTTGGTCAGGGACTGGTCTCTCCTAATAATACCTCTGAAGAGTGTGAGATAAAGTCTCATCAAGCTTGTTCTGAGGAGCGTTCTGACTGTGTTTTCTCCAAGACAGACTCATCTGTTCTTTTGACATTCCATGGTGATTTCAGTATTCTTCACCAGATCCTTAATTCAAATGTGTACATGCTTTTGGTCTTTCCTATTCAATATCCAACTTTCCAGGAATATGAAGCAATTGAAATACTATTGCTTGTGTCAGTTACATCAGTCATCAGAATAAAATCCTTACTTTTGAACACTTTAAAGTGATCTTGTGTCACATTGATTCAACGCAATGCTTTTTACCCCCCTCGATTGACCACTGCTTTCATGAGCATTGATTGTGGATCCAAACAAGATGAAACACTTGACTTCATTTTTTTTCCTCCATGTATCAGGATGTTATCTACTGATCCACTTTGGAGGATATTGGCTATCTTTACATTAAAATGTAGTCCATCCTGCACGTTGCAAACCTTGATCTTCATCAGCAAATGCTTCAAGTCTTCCTCACATACTACAAGCAAAATTGTGCCATTTGCATACTTTACTTTGCGGGTAAGCCTTTCTCCATTCTTAATTCTGCAAAATTCTTCATATTTATCTGGTTTTGCTGATTATTTGCTTATCATACAGCTTGAATAACTATGTGGAATAGTACAACATTGACATATCTTTCCTGATTTTAAATCATGCAATATTGTTTTGTCTATTAGCAAAGGATGTTTCCTGTGACCCATGTACAGGTTCCATAGGAAGACAATGAAGTGTCTGGAATTCTCAGGCTCTCAAGGCTGATCATATTTTGTGCTGGTCTATCCAGCCAAATGCCTTAACCTAGTCAATGAAATATAAGTACACATCTCCGCTATTCTGTTTGTAGACACCAATCTGATGTAAGCAATGGTATCCCTTGTCCCAAGTCATTTTCTGAAGCAGTCTAAAGACCCCGAAGCTCCCTGTCAAAGTTCTGCTGCAACCACTTTAAAGGAACTGCAGCAACATTTTGCTTGCATATGATTTTAATGGTGCTGCTGTACAACGTAAACATTCTGATACCTTCTTTGGAATGGGTACACATCTCATGGATCTTTTTCAGTCAGTTAACTGAATGGTCTTTCCAAGGTCTTGGCATACATGAGTGAGTGCTTTCAGTGCTTCACCGACATGTGGAAACATTTCTGCTGGTATCGCATCACTTTCTGAAGCTGTGTTTTTGGCTTGTAGCTTTCATGGAATTTAGACTTCTTCCTCCCACACCACTGGTTATGCTTCTAGGCCGCCTCTTGAAATGGTTGAATGGTGACTAGCTTCTTCAGAAAGACATAAGTCACCATGGGTTGGATTTGAGTCCCATAGCCATCATTGTGATGTTACCAGACCTATCTGAATAGTGCAACTTCTAACTCACCTAGATAGAAACACCTTCTGACATTAAAAATTAGTTGCTTGGCTAGTAAAAAAGGGAGATATAGATGTGAAGAGAAAGTTCGTATTTTACATACTTGTTGAGAAACTTAAATAATACATATTTGTTGAGAAACTTAAATATAAGGGAAAATGAGTGTAGCTTCTGGTACAAAGCACTTGCTCCATTAGCATTCACCTTTGTTATCATCAGGAGGCCTGGAGGGTTAGGGGTAGCTCATTGCTCTGTGTTCCACAAGATCAGCAATTGAAGCCACCAGGTGCTCCGGGGTTTCAGACCAGGCTCTATTCCAGTTAACAGTGACAGTCACAAAAGCTCACTGGGGCAGTTCTACACTGTCCTATGGGGTCACCGTGATAAGCTCAGTGACAGTGAACTTGTTTTGGGGGAATTTTTTGAGTTTTAATGTTTTTCAGAAAACCATAAACCTAATGATATTTCAACATTCATATAATAGAGTATCCCCTGAGGCTCTTTTTCTCTTCATATACAGTCATAATACATGACATTTATATTTTTTCAATTGTTAAACTGCAGCCACATTTTTCCTTCTTTCAATATCTAAAATATACCCTAAAGCATGGTCTGCTAGCAAGTGATGCTATTGATTAGGAATTCATCCCCATATGGGTCTTATTAATTTGAGGGGAATTTTCTCTTTCTGTCAAGCTTTTGCAACTTTCTCGTAGTCATCCAAAAACCTATATTTCAGCGTAGCCCATCCATATAGGACTTTTTACATATCTTCATGTAGAATCTTAATGATCAATGTCATATTCTTATTTTCTAGAAAGAAAAGATGGCTAAGGAATTTTAGAACAGAGATCCTGGTTGCTAGGTATGCTTTGTTTACATATTGATTTTTTTGGTTTTTTTTTTGGGGGGGGCATCACTGCTCTCCGGTGGTGGGAGTAGGAGGCCCAGCCCCACTGCTGGAATTGAACCTCCATCCCAGTGGGCCGCAGTCCCGCGCGCAACCACTACGCCACCGGGGCTCAGCCCTTTGTTTACATATTGTTTAAAATAGCCTAAACATTTTTAGGCTCAGCAAAATGAAGCAGTTTAATTTGCCTACAAACAAATGAACTAATATCTTTTGAGAAACATAAATTTCCCAGCATGTAGTACCTTTCATTCTGCCACTTCTGTATCCTTTGTAATGTATTCATGATTTCATGCTATCAGCCCATTTCTTAAGTGCCAATTCAAAGAGCAAACAAATGAGAATAAAAATTCAGGGGAGGGTATAACTGGCTTGACTTGTAGAAAAACAGAAGAGAGATTGGTGAATTTAATGATGTACAATAAAAGTGAAACTATTTCAAACACAGAGCATTTATGTTAGAATTTTTTAAGGAAAACGTTTTTTACATGAGATATTTAATTTTATTTCTCTCTCTTTAACACTGTAATTGCAATTATTTTGAAAATGATATATGTGGGAATGATTGTAGTACATTTTATCATCTATTAACTTACTTTCAGTCCTCATGAGCACTGACGTGCAAAGATTTTAGCATGCATACTTGATAGAGTAATAACATGATAATTTCTAGTATATATTAAAGGATAATCTAATCATTTTTACCAGCCTGGGGCTCACACATTATATCAATGATAAATCGCGATTCTCAGGAGTACAAGTTACTCTAAAGTTTTACAGCATTTGAAATGCACATAAATTCAAAGAAGAAAAATAATAAAGTATGTTTTTAATATAAGTTTTCACCCTAAATCGGATGATTTTATTGCAGTATATTTTATTGAAAGATCAAAAAAATATGTTTGCAGCCTAAAGTAATGTTAAGCAAGACAAAATGAAACAATTTAACTCAAAGTAATTGTGGTAGGCTGGGTTGACAAGAGAAACAAATCCAGTGACACTCATGTATGTATCAGAAACGTTATATCAAGAAGTAATTGAATATCGAGAAAGCATCCTAATCCAGTACAACTTAAATCCATAAACCTGATACTAGTCCTTTAGCTCATCTTTAGACTCATGCAGTCATGCACTAACAGAGAGCAGGGAGATAACGGGCAGGTGGGTGCAATTTCCTGTGAATCCAAGTTTGGTAGAAACATGTCAGGGTTCTGGCAGGTCCCAGGGTGGCCAGCCAGGAGGAGAGCGATGAGGAAGAGGACGAGGGTAGAGGAAGAGGAAGTATGAGCGGTGACTTGATTGAGAAGTTTGATTCCATCTCTAGCCAGCAGTGTGTAGTTGACATAAGATCATATGATTACTACAGAATCCATAAGCATAGATTTATATTTTCTGAGTAAGCCCTCAAAGAAGCCTTTTTAAAAAATAAATATTCTATTTTCCAAAAGAAGTTTAGTCATTGAAAAATTTCAAAGTACCCGTACCCATATTTCATTATATTGCTATCGACATTAATCAGACTCTAGAGGACACCAAGAAGTTGCCCAGTCATATAAAATTTGAAGTTCTTTATAAGATTGTCAGTGTGAAACCACTAGTGGTACCTTGGAAGAGAGACCTGGCAAACTGCTCCCAAGAGTGCACCCGGTCTTGAAAACATCATGCAGCACAGTCTTACTGTGAGCACATTGCTTTTCCAGCAGTTGGAATTGACTCAAAGTTCGCTGACTGGAATTGATTTGAAGCAGTAGCTGTAGGTGTGAAACACTGTCTTATTATATCCTTCCGTTTACAGATATTGCTGGAGTTTAGCTTCCCATTACTACAGCTGAGAGTTATGCACTTTAATGGGTGTCATCATCATCATCTGGGGCTATTATTCAAAGAAAAAAATTCAACTCTTCTTGGAATTTCTGATTGAAAAGAATTGAATTTACTTTTAATAAATCCCCAATTGGTGCTATATGACTGGTCCTAACACTAAACATTTGCAATCATTCGTTAAGATTCTAAGGTATGGACTGATGGGAGTTAGTAATTAGCGGCAACTTTAATTCTTTTTTTTTTTTTTGTGGGCATCACTGCCTCTGGTGGTCCAATAAGTATAAACCAATAAGAATAGCATTGTAAAGAAATAAGTTACATTATATAATCAGTCAGCTTCTCAATTTTGTGATTTTGCTTGCCAACTTCCTAAGCAATGTCTCTCATACATTTCACTAAGTTCCATCTAGTCATGACTTTAGTCTTTCAATATTAACTTTCCTTAAGACAAGATAACTTTAAATAGCCTTTTTTAAAGTATCAAATTAAATAGGCGAGTTACTAGGAGGTACCCATGAAGCACATGGAATTTCACTGGGTGGGGCAGAGATTTTACAGTATGCGTTTTTCTCGCTAGGAAAGCGTCAACCAACTTGTTTTGGGTTGGTGCTCCCGGTGACATTGCCTCAGGAGGTTTTCTCTGTGAACTGTAACTTTTTTCATAAAAGCAGTTTCTATCAAACCTCATTTTTTGTGATGGCTGATTTAAGGGAACAGCTTGAAGCTGTGAAATTTTGTTTTTTGCTGAGGAAAAACTGCCTCGGAAACTGCCGTGATGCTGAACACAGATTACAAGGACAGTGCCGTGGGACAATTCAAGTGAATGAGTGGCTTTCTCATTTCAAAAAGATAAAATGTCCGTTGATGACAAACCTCAGTCTGGTTGTCTACCAACTTCCAGAATAAATGAAAATGTCCACTTTCCACTTGTATTGCACTTGGAGTTTGTTCCACTGGGTCAGATTGTTAATCCAGCTTCCTATTTAGTGATTCTGAAAAAGACAGCCTAACAATGTGTCACAAAAAAGGCCAGATTGGTGGCAGACAGGAGAATGATTTTGCCACCTCTGCAGCGCACCTGCTCAGGCAGCCATCTCAGTGCGCCACTTTTGGGGAAAACCCAGCATGCCTCTCGTGACCTGCACACCTTACTCTCCTAAGCTAAGTGTGGAACTACCTTTTGTCTCGGTGAATGAAGAGGGACACGACAGGACAGCGATTTGATGGCATAGAGAAGGGGAAGATAAAAACGAGAAAGGTGTGTCAACCAGCCCAAAAGGTGTTTTCAGGAATGGAACCTCAGATTTGACAAATGTAATGGAGAGTACTTTGATGGTGAGAAGATGGTTTTGTTAAGAAAAATTAAATACATAACTCTTTAAAAACATTCCACTTTTTGGGGGGTACCCCATCTTATATTTGTAACATTAGAAATGCTTGCTAAGCTTTAGTTCTCCTTACAATGCAGTTTTGATGATTAATTTTCACCCCAAGTTCTCCTTTATGTATAAAATTTTTTTCCATACTATATCATTGTAATATTTCTTCCCTAAAGAAAGAAATTTCACAGTGTATCTGGATTAGTTGGGTGGGGGGTGTTACTAGGTGTATTTTAATGTCTTTGTATTATTTATTCCTAGTACTATTCAATAGAAATAAGGCTGGAAAAATGTCAAAGAATTTGTATACTCTAGCCAAGGAATATACTTTGTTTCTGTTTGAATATTGAGTAATTTTTCAGCCCCTCACTGAGTGAAATGATTTGTTACACTGTATAATAGCTGCTAAAGAAAAACAAAGGAAGAATAGATATTTTGTATTGAGATACTCGGAGGAATTCTTTCAGAGAGAGAAATAATCTTTCAGCAACAGTCCCAATGTCCATGCTCAAAGACTGCTACTATGGTAAAAATCCATTATCACAATATCTCCCTTTCTCTTTTTTTGTTTATTTTTGGGGTGTCACTGCCCTCTGATGGTGGGAATAGGAGGTCCAGCCTTGCTGCTGGATTTGAACCTCCAACACAGTGGGCTGCAGACCTGCGCACAAGCATTATGGCACCGGGGCTCAGCCCTTCTTTTCTTTTCTTTTTTTTTAATATCTCCCTTTCTATATTCTATTTTGATATTCACTGGTGAGCATGTTGCTTAAGATAGACACAAACTAAAAGTAATAGAAATAAAGTATAATGAGAAGTTTCTCATAAACCAATGAATAATAGCAGAACACTATCAGAAACAGAGTGAGAAGATGAGCCCATTAAGTCAGAGACACTCAAATATTACTGAGGAACACCTGCCTTCTTCTCAAAGTACAGTCCACTAGATAGAGTAAACACTTCAGATGTTCATTCACTGATGGAACATAACTCAAACTAAGGAGAAATATTTGCAATCAGAAATTAATAACTGCAATTTGGAAGATAGGAAAACTGGTAGTCATAAAAATTGAATGCACTAATGTCTAGGAAATGGTGAGTTGAAATGGATTTATGATGGCCATTATGAATAACAAAATCGAAAGGTTTACTGACAACATCAAAATAAATTGCCTGACTTCCATAATCAAAAAAGACATTTCAAGAGCTTTCTTGAACTGCAATGCTGTCAGTAAATGGATAATATGTACCTACATAGAAGGAAATCCAATCAATACAACTAGTCTCCAAATGTATGCACCAACTACTAAAGCTAATGAAGAAGAAATTGAAGAATTCTAGCAATGTCTCCAGTCTGAAACTACTCACACATAAAATTAAGACGTATGGGTAATTATCAGCTACTAGAATGCAAAAGTTGTAAGCAAGAAGAAAGAACAATAGTTGGAAAATATGATCTTAGAAACTAAGCTAGAGATTTCATGATAGAATTTTTCAAGACCATTGACTTCTTCATAGCAAATATCAATTTCAAGAACACAAACGGGCACTATATACATGAACTTCTCCAAAATAAATACACAGAAATGACATTAACATCTTTGGGAAGAATATATGAAGGACCCAAATATCAGCAGTTAAAATCTTTCCAGTGGCTGACTAAGAAACTGATCACCAATTACTCATATGTAAATTCATATTAAAGCCAAAGAAAATTGGAACAAGTCATCAAGAACCCAAATCTAGCCTTGAGTTTATCCCACCTGAATTTTGAACCCATCTCAAAACAGATTTGATGCACTAAACACTAATGTTAAAAGACCTGGTGAGTTGTGGAAGACAATCAAGAATGCCATACATGAAGAAAGTCATTGGTAATTAAAAATACATGAGAGAAAATACCAAAGAATATGTAAGAAAATACTGTAAAACTTGATTTTAATTGTTGAGTAGCTATGGCACAGGAGAAAAATACTGCATATAAAATTTTAAAGGGCAGGACCAGAAGACAAAGAAAAATATTACAATGAAATGTAAAAAGACCTAGAGTTAGAAAATCAAAAAGGAAAACACACTAAGCATATCTTTTTTTAAAAAAAAATCATTTTATTGGATGCTCATACAACTCTTAGCACAATCCCTATATACATGTATTGTATGCAAAGCACATTTGTATCTATGATGCCATCATCAATCTGAAAAAACACTTTCTACTTGTGGCAGTCATGTGCTTATGTTAATTCTGATTGAAATGTAGGGGTGGAGTCTAGCCTGTTAATCTGGAGAGAGCCATTGAGTAGCCAATGAGGCCTCTATGTGGATGGACATAGCTTTCACCTGAGACTCCTGGGAAATCTCGCGATATTTCCCTCGTGAAGATGAGAAACTATCTTCCCCAGTTGTTGGGAGTTAGTTTCAGAGATGATTAATCACAGACAAGATGAGCTAGCAGCATTTGAGAAGCTGGAGGAGCTGGTGGAGAGACCACACAGCTTTGCCCTGATGGAACCAGACCTCTGAGGCTGGGGCAGCCAGATGGAGACCTCAGCCAGCAATGAGTTGCTTCTGCTGTTGATGGACCCTGAGCCCTGGAGGCGAGGTGCCCTGCCATCACCAGGATTCTGCATCCACTGACCTGTGACTTTGTGAGTTGGAAAAAGACTTTATAGACTGATTTCGGGCATATGGATTAATATCGGACTTATGAGTTTGGAGTGGACTGGGCTGGGATGCTTTCTCCATGTCCCATTCCTTTTGTATATAAACCCTTTCCTTATATCGATATGCATGTCCTTGAGTTTTTTCCTCTAGTCTACCCGGACTAACACACTACTTAAGCCCTTGGTATTGACTCCGCCTTTTTCCACTCCCTCCCTCCTCTCCCTTTCCTCATGAACCCTTGATTATTTATAAATTATTACTATCTTATCATACCAAATGCTGTCCAATGTCTCCATTGGCCCACTTCCTTGTGGTCTGAACCCCAGGGAGGAGTCTATGTGGACCCTTATAATTGGTTCACCCTTTCTACTCCACTTTCACTCTATCTTCCCAGTATCACCACTCTACACACTCATCCTAAAGGGATCATCTGTCCTGGATACCTTGTGTATCTGGTTCCTAGATGTACCAGTGCACATCCTCTGGTCTAACTGGATTTGTAAGGTAGAATTCAGATCATGATTGTGGGAGGGAAGAGCATTTAGATCTAGAGGAAAGTTGCATATTTCATCATTACTATACCTTCCCTGACTGGCTCATCTCCTCCCCATGACCCTTAAATGGACTGAATTAAATAAACTCTTCAAGCCTTGAATTCCAATATTGAAAGATTCTCAACAAACCAGTTAGCATAAAAAGATGGACATAATGCACAGAATCACTGTACAAAAACAATGAATTGACATTCAACCATGTAAACAAAAACCAAGTCCAAGCTGCACAAAACATATTAGCCAAAAACAAGGCTTCAGGAATTGAAGGCATGCAAATTGAAGTGTTTCAGAAAAGTTAAGAAGCATTGGAAACACTCACTGTTGATGCCAGGAAATTTGAAAGACAGGTTACTCAAAATAACAAGAAGAAATCATATTTGTACCCATTCCAAAGGAATGTGACACACTAAATACTTGAATTATTGGCTAATATCATTGAATCACATGTATTGAAGATTTTTATGCAGATCATTGAACAATGATTGTAGTAATATATTTACAGTATTCAAGGCAGAATTTCATACAAGATTCAGAAGATGTGGAACTATGGATATCATTGCTGACATCACATGGATCTTGACTAAAAGCAGGGAATACCAGAAAGAGATTCACTGCTGTTAAACTGACTATGCCAAGGCACTTGTCTGTGTGGACCATAACTGAATATAACCCTGAGAAGAGAAGGGCTTCCAGAACTCGTCATCATGCTCACATAATACCTTTACATGGATCAAGAAGCAGTGGTACAAACAGAACAAAGGCATTCTGCATGATTTAAAATCAGGAAGGTGTGTCTCAGGGTTGCATGCTATCACTATACTTATTCAACCTACATGCTGAGCAAACACTCAGAAAACATGGGTTACATAAAGAACAATGCAGTGTCAAGTGTGGAAGAACGTTCATTAATCTGCAATATGCAGAAAACACAAATTTGCTTACTGAAAGTGAGGAGGATTTGAAGTATTTCTTGATGGAGGCCAATGGTTTTCAATCTTCAGACTGGACACCATCTCTGTAAAGAAATCCCAAATCCTCACAACTGGATCAATATTTATCAAAGCAATAAACATCAGAAAAATTGAAGTTGTGAAGGACTTGCTCTTGGTATGTCCACAATCAATGCCTATGAGAACACCATTCAAGAATCAGAGGAGGCATTGCCTTGCGTAAATCCATTGCCCAATATCTCCTTAAGGTTTTGAAATGCAAGGATGTTACTTTGGGTCAAGTTGTGCCTTATGCAAGCACGGTATTTTCAATCAACTCATGTGCATGGGAAAGTTGGACATTGAGTAAGGAAGACTGAAGAGAAATACATATATTTACACTATCTTTTTTTGTTGTTGTTTGTTTTGGGGGCATAACTGCCCTCAGGTGGTGAGAGTAGGAGGCCCAGTCTTTGCTCCTGTGGAGCTGCTGCTGGAATTGAACCTCCATCTCAGTGGGCCGCAGTCCTGCGCACAACCACTATGCCACCGGGCCTCAGCCCTATTTACACTGTCTTATAATCAAAGAATATTGAAAATGACATGGACGACCACAGAATAAATAGATCTGACATGGAAGACATATAACTAGAATGCTCTACAGGCAAGGTGGCATGATGCGTATCATGTTCTTTGGGTGTGTTGTCAGGAGACATTGGTCTTTGGAGAAAGACATCACCCTTGGTAAAAAAGGATGGACAGAAATGCAGAGGAAGCCCCTTGATGAAATGGGTTTGCAGAGTGGCTACAGCAAAGGGCTTGTGAAAAAAATAATTGTAAGGATGATGCAGGACTGGGCTAGTTTCCTTCTGTTTACCTAGAGTCGATTTGCAACTGACTCAATGATATCTGACATCAACAGGACATCTTTTTATGTATTTCTAACTTGTATTTTTATGGATTTCTATTATGTACTTTATGGACTTTTATGTATTCTTTCTTTATTTATTTAGGCATCACTGCCATCTGGTGGGAGTGGGAGGCCCAGCCTTGCTCTTGGAGAGCTGCTGCTGGATTTGAGCTGCCAAGCCAGTGGGCCGCAGTCTTGCACTCACTACTACGCCACTGGGGCTCAGCCTATTTTTATGTATTTTATGTATGCTTTTTTAATAAATGTATTATGTATTTTATGTATGTTTTATGAATTTCTAACTTGTATAGTTTATGAACTTACGTTACTCCTCACTAAATTCAAAACCCATGATGTTTGGAAATACGGAAATAATTTCAGTAGCACTAATTTACCAAAGTGGACCTCTGCTTGGTAGACTGTAATATGCCACAAAAAAAGAGAAATGACAGTGTGAACACAGCAAGGATATATTGTTCCTGGGTTGTTCTTCTTTGTGCATCCTCAAAACATCTGATTCAAACCAAAGTCCAGTGTCGACCAATACTCTAACCTTGTGATATTGTTCATCTGTTTCTTCTTCCACTAGGGCATTCCATTTTTATGCTGAGGGAGTTATTTTAGATCCTTTGATCTGCTACAAGGGATGTTAAGGAAAAGACCAGTTTGCTTGGCAGGATTTCCAATTTTAGGCTTTCTTGTACGGGCTATGAAGGAGATTGTGCACCTCAAAGGGACAAATATAAAGGCCCAGTTGTCTAGAGCAAGTTGCCTGTGCCACCAGGGGTTGGGTAGAAGGCAAGCAACAATTGCCTATTTAGGAATATACCACCAGACATGTTTCCCCCTTGAGGCTTATATAAATAATATTAAGCTTTAACATTCCTTTTTCTCCATAGCAGGTTGAGTCACCTTGTTTATCCGCCATCAGTAGTATAATTGCCTTCTCCAAAGCAGACATATTCCCCCACCCTACTCTTGATCTGAGCTCATAGTAAGTTTGAATAATTACTCATATAGCAGTGTCTATTGATTTGGGATGGCCACAGAACATTGCTAAATTAATTGGTCTTCTCCCTCTTCCTGCAACCTCTCTCTAGGTGTTTTTTAAAATGTTCACCTAAGAGGTGTTATATGTTTTGCGGGAATTAAGCAGGTATACAGTCTCATTGGGGGGGAGCAGATTGCCTAAGAATGGAAGTTTTTGTCTTGTTTTTTGTCCTTATATTAGTAGACTCATTCAATATTTGTCCTTTTGTAATCAACTAACTTCAAGCAGTATAATGGTTTCCACTCCCATCCATGTCATGTTGTGTTTCATGGTTTGAGCACTTCTTTTTAGGGATGTGTAATATTCCATTGTGTGTATTTACCAGTTTCTTTATCCATTTTTCCACTGATGGGCATTTGGAATATTTCCACCTTTTTGATCATAGGAACTTTTGTTCCAAACCTGGAAGAGCACTCTTGTTCAAATTCTGTCCCACTTCTTAGGGGTATATGCCCAACAGTGAAATTTCTGGGATGTATGGAATTGGTTCACAGTTGTTTCAGGAAGTATCATGCCACATCCTCTTCCACAATGGCTTTACAAGTTTACAATCCCAGCAGTAGGGATGAGAGTTCCAAAGTCCCCACACATTTCTACACTCTGCCCACCGTTTGTTGTTGTCTGGCTCTTTGGGGCTATTGGTTTCCCTTGGGCTCTCATTGTCTAAATTGAATGGCTCCTTGTTTGGGTTTGACTCTCCTAAGTGACTAGTGATCATGAGCATTTCCATATGTGTTTGTTAGCCATTCACTTGTCTTGTGAACTTTCTTGGTATTTGCCCACTTTTTATTGGATTATTTGTTGTTGTTTTCCTTACTGAGGTGTTACAGAATTCTATAGATTTGAATGATTCCTCACTTGTCCATTGGTTCATTCCGTGAGGGATATGTGGGATCTCATTTTACCCTTTTGATGAAGTCTTTTGATGTACATGTTGTCTTCATTTTAATAAGTCCCAGTCATCTATTTTGTCTTCCACTATTGTGTTTCCTTTAGTATATTTGGCAATAATTATTTATATGCCCTGCCATAGGACTCTTAATTCATCATAATTTACTCATTGATGTTTTTTATTGTTTTGGAGTTTCTATTTAGGTTTAGAATCCACCCTGAGTTCTTTTGTGTGTGTGAATGAGGTGAAGTATAGGTCTTGTTTCATTATTAGGCAGATGGAAATTTTATTTTGGGGGGGGGCTCACTTGTTGAAAAGGGTGTTATTTTCCCCTTTAATGTTTTTGTTCCTTTATCAAAAACCAGTTGCCTGCAGGGTGATGCTTCTATTTCTGGATTTTCCACTCAATTGCAATAGTCTATTTTACCAATAGGTCTATTCCAATTGGCCTACCTCAAACATCTTACCAATATCAGAGAGGTTAGGGACCATGCCTTTGTGATAGCAAATGCTATCACAAATAGTGATAGAGACCAAATAGTACACAGCCTCCTCCTCCCCCTTCTTTTTGCGGAGATGGCATGATCACATTGGTCTGCGATCAGCACTGGTCAGTGGAAACTCTCTGAAACTCACAGGAGCAGTTCGACCTTAGCTAGTTAGCTCTGCTCTAGGATCACTATGAGTCAACACACCTTGAAAACAATTATTTTTTGTTTTGTTGTATTAGCTTATCTTGTGTCCTTTTCCTCTATTTATTAACCAGTTTTTTCATCTCTTTCAAGAATGAAGTTGGGCTTTGGAATGGCACTATATATTTTTTTGTCACATCATTGCCACCTTTATTAAACAAAAAATAGTACAATACAAAGCTTCTGTTTCTCAACATATCCTCCATGTAGGTCTATACACATTGTTTCCCTTTCTCTAACCCTTCTCAGAAGAATTCCCTGCTCTTTGACTTATACCATGTCAACACAGCAACATGGACATCCTCGATGGACTCCAAGCATGTTCATTTGAACACTTCTTTGTGTTTGGGGGAAAAAGAAAAATCTGAAGGAGTAACATCAGGGTTGTAATGTAGATGGTGTATGATTTCTCACAGACTATAGTCTTTGCTAATCTCAAAGAATGAGCAGGTGTACTGTTAGGATGGGGGAAAATTTCTTAGCCAAACTTTTCAAAACATTTCCCCCCACTTATCCTGTATTCAATTTTTTTTTAAAATTTCTTCCTGCTAGGCCCCATGATTGCCCTTTGTCCTTTGAGAAAATCGATCCAGATGGCCTCTTTGGAATTTCAATCAACAGTTGTCACAACCTTCTGAGCTGATCTCTTTGCCTTGAATTAATCTTTGAGGTCTTCTTGACCTTTGTTATAATATCTGATCCACCTAAGAGCCTGTTTGGTATAGTACAGTATTTCCTTAAATTTGTTGCAAAGCTTCAGTATTTTGATAAAATGCCTACATGAGTTTTATTAAAAATTTAGGATTAGTCCTGACCACCTCTCTCTCTCTCTCTCTCTCTCTCTCTCTCTCTATATATATATATATATATATATATATATATATATATATATATATCTCATGGCACAAAACAATTTCTTTTTTAAAAGGTCTCTTTTTTTGTATGTAAGGGAGAGGTTTATATACAAGAGGAAGAGAACATTGAGAAAGCATCCCAACCCAGTCCAGTCCAAGTTCATATTAGCTATATGTCTGATACCAGTCTATAAAGTCTTCTTCAGACTCATGAAGCACATGCAATGATGCCAGGACTATCACATGCCAGTGGGTGCATCGTCTTTTGTATCCAATGGTAGCAGAAGCATCTCAGCGCTGGTCATAGCTCCCTTCCCATAGAATATATTGTTAAATGAAATTTACTTTGATGTTCTTCATCAAATGTCAGGTTAACTTCAGCCAAATAACCAAGTTTTTAAAGTTGTTAAGCTCAAATACATAATAATCAGTAACATATACTACATTCTTCATTTTATGTTTTATTAGCATAATTGTATTTGTTACTATAACTCTAAGAAGATATTGCATTGGTTACTTTCCAATTATTCTAACTTTTTGCTAAACAATTTATCAACTGATATTTAGGGTGTTACATAGCTATCATTTAGCAACAATGTTATACTGATGTAGATTTATACTGTAATAATCATGGTAATATTTGTATATAGTGGCACTCATGTGCACTTGTGTCAATTTCATGATTGGGAGTGTAAGGGTGGAGTCTAGCCAGTCAATCTGGAGATAGCAAATGAGACCTCTGTGTGGGCATGGCTTTTTCCTCAGAATTATGGGAAATCTCATTGAATTTTTCCCTTAGGGTCAAGAGACTCAAGACTCAGTCCTTGGAAAACATTGCAGCTGACAAGACACCATGGCAGCATGCTGACAGATCCTGAGTCCTGGAAACTGGAGGAGCCAGAGGAGAAGCCACATAGGCTTACCCTGATGGAACCAGGCACTCTATCTTAAAGTGCTGTAGGCAGTATTGAAAACTTCACAATATTGTCTTCCTATCCATGAATATCAGATATTCTTCCTTTTGGTTTCTCATAATAGTGTTCTGTAGGTTTCTTTGTAAAATTCTCTTGTTTCTTTTGTTATTTTTATTCTTGGACATTATAAATGGTGTAGTTTTCTTGACATCCTTTTTCAGAGCGCTCATCATTAGGACATAGGATTCTATTTGATTTCTAATGAATCTACTATTTTGCTAGTTTAATGAACAGTATCAATTATTTCTAACAAATTTTATGTAGAGTCTTTGGGTTTTTCTATAAAACCATATCATTTTGGCTACAAATATGCTTGATACAATTGATGTATGGATTGTAATGAGTTACAAGTATCCCAATAATCTTTTAATAATAGAAAAGAATAGAAGAATGCCTTCACATAAGGAAAAACACAGAGAAAAATACAACAATTATCATCACAATCAATTGTGGAGAAAAAAACCTCAAACACCTAAATCCATTTCCCTTGTGAATGGGAATAAAACAAAGATTCCCTCCTACCACCACACTTGGCAGCTAACAGGCAAGTGAATATACCTTTGCATCATCAAGATTCCTTCACACAACCACTCTTAATCAGCATTGTGTGGGAAGTCAGGCAGAACAATTAGACGACAGAAAGTAATCAATTGTATTCTCTTGATTGTGATGTTAGTTGTATCAGGTGTGGGATAAAGACAGAACATTTCTACAATTATTATACTCCAAGCATTAAGCAAACTGCTGACCAGCATTTGTTAAGGAAGTTAAGTTAGTTGTACTCCCTCTGATTCCCAATTATCTGAGACCTTTGTGTTGTCTCACAGCGGAGCTAACTCCCCTGCTGTTAGGATGACAAATCCCTTCCTTTAAAGCTTTTGGGAGGGATTCAAGAAGTATGGTCAAAGGCTCCTAATCTGACACCTGACTATTTACCTCCAGATGTCCAAGGTCTGGTCTTATCACTCCCCTCTTCTCACAATCATGTAGGCATTCCTAAGACCACTCCCCAAATCACCATTTAGCCCTTAAGACAGACCTCTCCTGTGAAGTTCCACTGATGAGTAATGGTGGGACTCAGATATCCTCCCAAGGAGGGTATTTATAGGGGGAAAATAAAAATTTCTTCTCTCTCTCCTCCCTCTCTCTCCACATGGACCATCTATCAGGGCGTAGGTGAGCACATACCATGAAACATAATTCCTATTGTTCTTCTCTCTCTTATGATCTCTATATCATTATTATAATAAATAATAATTATCGCTGCACAACTGCCTGTTGGACTCTTGCTGTGAGTATATCAGGAAGCCAGCCACCTCCAGATAATCAGGCATATTTATACATATGCTGTCATTCTTTTCTGAACATTTACTTTCTATTGAGCTGTTGGTGTTACTGAGTGTTTCCATCTGAAATGAGTGTTGGGTATTGTCAAATGAATTTTCTGCATTTATTGGTGTTTTCATGTTGTTCTTTTTCTTTATCTTACTGTGTATCAAATGAGCTCTCTGAGAAGCTGGAGGAGAGATCTCACTACTAGCAATGGCTGCTAGTGGAATACATCCTCTAGACCCCAGAAATCTGCACAGTGAGACTCTGGGGTCCAGATGACATCCAGGAACAGCTGCTATTTGCAGAGAGACATGTCCCTGTATGGAAGTCAGATTTGCTGACCCATGAATATATACCTGTATCTTTTTTTGTTTTTTGATTCTTTCTTAACTTTTTTGGTGCACCGAGGTTGACTATTGTCTTACAACAGCAGTAGCAGATGAGAGGGAATGCTTAGCTGTGTAGGAGTGGTTTGATCTTTTAAGTTGTGCTAGCGAGATCTCACAGTAGCCAAAATCATATGGTGGCAAATGAATAAAAGGGCAGAGATACTGGGAGAAAGGTAAATAATTGGGGAGGTCACAGGGGAATGAGAACACAATATGTAACAGTAGTAAAAATAAAGCATTTTCCGCATAGACTATAGAGATTGTAAAAGCATGGTAAATGATTTTCAGAGATGTATTAATACTTAATCATTAGCATAGAAATATATTTTACTAGGTGAAAGAGAATGAAAGCTGCAAATAGTGGGTGAGGCAGCAAAAGATTGTTAACAGATAATCAACCTAGGAGACAAGGATCATACACATACATATATATTTATATTTAGAAGAAGTATATATATTTATATTTAGAAATATGTATATTTCTCTCTCTCTCTCTCTCTCTCTATATATATATATATATATATATATATATTTAGAAGAAGTAGAAACAAAATAAAGAAGGGAGATAAAAATGAAACAGCAAGGGAAGAAGTAAGAAAGGAAGGAAGAATAGTGAAGGGGCCAGGATTTGCCTGTCTGCCTGTTAAGTGTGCTAGCTTGCACGGAAGCTGGACAGCTAGAAGGCAGATGTTGAGAGTTAAAAAAAAAGGGGGGGGGTGGTATGGGAAAGCACCTTGAACTGAATTAAAAGTAGAATGTAAAACACCAGGAGTGAAAAACAAATCTGTGGTTTGGGTTGAGATTGCTACTTTTGGGATTGCAATGATATGCAAATTCATCCGGTAGGTGTGGTGGGGGTGGAGCACATTGTGTCAAGATTAGAAGGTTAAAGATAATGCAGAGACATTTTAAAAATACAAAAAGTATTCCTTTGTCTCTGAGCACGTCTATGGCAGGCTGCCCACCAGGTCTGCCCTCCATACAGGGAGCCTCTGAGAGGCTGGCCAGGTGAGGGGCTGGGCTGGGCTGTGTTGGAACAGTGTTGAAGGATCTGTTCTTGCCAAGGGGCATGTCCTGATGTGGTGTGGCCAATGATCAGTTATGCAGGTGCACAGTGCTGCTGATCTCTGAAATGAAAAAAAAAAAGGAATCTGGTTTGAGTGAGTATGGTTTGTATATCATCCTGGGAAGTGTGTGCAATTATAGAGGTGCTAGGGTTGTGTGGAACGTGGACATGGTAGTTAAACTGGATAGAGATTGGTTAGGGATAGAAGGAGAAAGTAAAGAGCAAGACGTAATGAATGAACCTGTGGATTTGGTGGAGAATGTGTGCCATTTGGGATAGGGAGGTACACATGGGGGGAAGAGCTTAGAGAAAGAGAAGGTAGAGGAAAATTAAGGGAAATTTACAAAACGGTTCACAATTTTGGCCTGTGAGAGAGTGTCCAAGCAGTCTGCCATTCACTCAGGACCTCTGCTAGGGTGATGAGGTCAAAGGTTTTGCTGGGTGGGTTGGCACAGGGTTTGGAAAAGCTCTGTACTTGCCAAGGGATGGTTTTTTGCTGCTGCTTCTGCTGTTGCTGTTTCTATGTAACTTGAGAAGCTGGTCAGTGATGGAGGCCTTTGAGGCTCAGTATCTCTAACTTGAGTTTTCCCTTGTTTGTACAGGAGGTACACATAGCCACAGGGTGGTCATTCTGTGAGAAGAGAACATGTGTGGTTTAAAGGGAATGTAGATTAATTCATGAAATAAAAGGAGAATGCAAAAGCCAAGAAACAAAAAATAAACCTGTGGTTTGGGTGGGGACTGTCACTTCCTTGACTGAAACAAAATATAGCCGGTTTTGCCAGGTGTGACAAGACAGTATTCATGTACACGTGTGGGCGATCCAGGGAAAGGAACTAGAGAAAAAGTGAGAGAAATTGACACATGGTCAAAAAGTGTTGCTTGGCCTATAAGAACATGTGCACATTGCCCTCTGTCCTCCACACAGGGCTCCCAGCGGCCAGGCAGGGGAGGGGCTCAATCCGATGAGTTGGAATAGGGTTTGGGATGGATCTGTTTCTGTTGCAGGAGGAAAACAGGATGCTCCGAAGTGACTAGGGCCACCATGGAGAAGTCAGAAAAGCTCAGACTGCGGTGCAGATCTCTGCTTCTTGCTTTTGTTATTGGAGAAAGAAAAAAGGAAAATCCTTGATGAACTTAGCTTCCAACTCTGGCATAAGGAAACAGTCAGTGCCTGCTGGACATGCTGAGGAATTCCTCCTGAACATGTCACCGGCAGCTATAATCTCTCCCAGTGAGTAAGCATTCTTTGAATGTCATCACAGATAGAAAGCTTTCTAAAGACAAGAGTGGAAAGAAGTGTCAGAACAAAGCTTTCAAACAAGTGTATTCATATGACCATTTATTGTAATTAATTTAAATACATGGTTTCACTTTATTCTCAAAAATACTTTGTTTCAAAGTCATAGATTGATATTTTAGGGAAAAAAGTAGATAAAAAAACTTGAAAAAGAACACAAGAAACATGTGTGTTTTGTTTGTATGTAAACATACAAAGTCATGTATGTTTTATAACCTTACTAAACTGAGATGGTGACTGTTACTGTTATCAATGAACATCTTAAAAAATTTTTGTCCTATGCAAATCTATATCCCAGAATAGCAATATATACCTCTGCATATACTTACACACATATGTACACAGACATATAAGTGAAGTTCAATACATGGTTGTTGTCCATACCACCACCACCACCACCACCACCATGGCCAACACAACCAACAACAACAACAAAGCTTTAATACATGGTTTTATTAAATCATGGGGTTGAGTTGCCACTTGGAGTTCTTGAAGCCTTCAGTGAAATTCACTCACTGGAATCCAGATGTCATCTTTAAATTCCAGATGGGTGAGCTTCCCTCTGTAGCTGAGGGCACAACTTCATGGCTTTTTTTTTTCTGATCAATTAAAACTATATGGTTAAATTACTTCTATCCATTCCCCGTGGTCAATTTGAAGAAAGATAGGTTACAACAGTTTGTTAGTTAGGGAGGATCAATTCTTATGGAGGTTAATATTTCTTATACTGTAACCCTTCTCTTATAATGAACACAGTCACTCTCCTTTCTTGTTCACTTTTCCCCAAACAACTTACTGTATACCTCCATGTTTCTTTTATCATTGTTTATAGTCTGACACAAGTAGAGATTTTCTTTTCCACTTCAGGCTATCTAAAGACAATTCCAATTTATTTCTGCAGTTTTCCCAAAGGGCTGTGGTCAGATGTTTTTGTATTCTGTCCCACAGAGAGCAATCAGCACACCCCTCTGGTTGCCTTAGTAACCACCTCACAGTTCCTTTGGTATATTGGACACAGACAGTGGAAAATCTGAAAGAAAAGTTTTAGCTTATATGGAAACATGAAATGGCAATGATCTCTCATCTCCTCTCAGGGGTCAATAAGTATGCTACTTTTAGGTACTAATGCTAATGCTTGATGCTATTCCTGGAGCCAGTTTTATTTACATTAGTTAATCAAACCTAGTTATCCACTGACCGGCAAGGGATATGGGACAACTGATTCAACCACTCAATGAACTTCAACTATTTTCAGACCATAGGCATGTGGACTCATAGAAAATAAAGTTTAATATTTTATTCTTCAGACTAGAGAAGGAATCATTCCCTCATAG
>PVJH01010933.1:0-71291 GCA_004026705.1 Nesogale talazaci
AGAGAGAGAGAGAGAGAGAGAGAGAGAGACAGACAGACATGGGGTGGGGGTAATAGAGGGACCTGCCGAGTGGGAACTTGCTGGGAATACCTTGTCTCTCTGGGTCTCGAGATGTCCCCTCTGGTGGAGTGCAGGTGGACCACGTGTCCATCCCTGCCTGTCACCCGAGGTCATCAGGTCTTTTCTGACCCACAGCCACCGGATGGGCTTTCTGAGGCTGTCACTCTTTAGGGGGCAGGCAGCCTCATCCTTCTCCCGAGTAGCAGCTGTGGGGTTTGAACGGGCACCCTGGGGCTCCCTGGCCAGCTGTTAGGGGAACTGCTGGCACTTTCCTTCTCTGACAGGTTCCCTCGACCCTGCTGCCGGTTCTCACAGGCTGGCCTGTCTTGGAGTGCAGGTTCCCAGACTCCACTGGCCCCTTTCCAGAAAGAAGCTGGCTGGGTGTCATGCAGGACTCAGGGTAGGCTCCTGCTTCTGCAGCCCCCGGATCCTCCCCAGACATGCCCACCCCGGGATGGCCCAGCCCCTGTGGGCACCATGGATCTAGCCCGACCTTCTCTTCCATGCTCTGGAGAGCCAGCTCCTCTCACCACACCCCTGCACTCTCTGAACTCTCAGCCCAAGCCTCCCTGGGCCCGCCAAGCCCTAGCTGGACCCCCTCCAAGCTGCACGCCCACTTTTCCTGTGCAGCCTCCGTGGAAGGGTGGCAGGGGCTGGCAGGCACCCCTTCTGCACGGTTGTTCTGCCCGCCTCCCCCCAGGTGCTCAGTCTCGGCACCCCAGGGTCCGCTGGCCGGGGTAGAGCTCTCAGCACAGAAGTGCACGGGCCTGAGCCAGGACACCTCGCTCCCCTCCCCGACCCTCCTGCTTCCGGCCAGCGGCCCCCGGGTGACCTCCCAGACATCCGGCCGGGGATTCCAAGCCTCCACACTTCCTTCCTCCCTGCTTTCCTTCCTATCAACAGGAATGCGGCGATGGAGGGGCGCAGAGATGCCAGAGGACGTCCTGGGGCGTCAGGACGTGTCACACGCCCTCCAGGGCACCAGGACCCTGGAGTTCACTTGGTGTGGGTTTGCGTCGGGACCCAGGGGGCCCATGAGGGCTGGGTCTGCCCTTTCCGGGTCTCAGGAGTCTCTCCCCTTGGACAGGGCATGTCTGGGGCCACGTTTCTGTTGCCCCGTCCCACAGCCATTACGTGGACGCTGACTCACAGCCCCCCTGCAGGGCAAGGCAGAGTCGTCCCTGTGGAGGCCCCAGAGTGGGAGTCTTCACAGGAGCAGACAGCCTCATCTTCCTCCCAGGGAGCATAAGGAGGCTTCGAACCACCAACCTCTCTGCTAACAGCCCAGCCGTTTAACCCACTCGGCCAAAGGGGTTCCTTGATGCACGGTGCCCACCCCAAAGCACAACATGGAGTCCATCTGGAGGCAGAGCGACCTATCGGGGGGCGGAGCCGAGGGGCCCTATCACATGTCACATTGTGAGCTTGAAGGAACCAGACTGCCTCCTCCCCCTTCCTGGGAGCGGCTGGTGGGTCTAAACTGCCGACTGTGCGTGGGTCACCAGGGCTCCTCGTTTGAGACGAAAAATCCCTCGGGTAGCAAGAATGCCCCCGTCCTTCCTCACCGTCGCTAGGGACAGACCCCGAGGCTCACAGCGTCCTGTGGCACTGTGTTCTCTGACCCAGCGCCTGGGGGTCCAGAGCCTGCTGCAGGCGTGTGCACCAGAGCCCAGGCCAGCAACGTGCAGGCAGTGAGCGGGGAGGATCCCTGGGGCAGACCATCACGCTGACGCCCCTGCACGGCCCCCCACGGCCTCCTCCCTGCTCCAGCCTTGGCTTCTCCCCCTCACACCCCTGACCCCTGTGGGGCACTGGGTCACTCTCTGTTCTCAGAGAGGGGTGAAGACTCGCCTGACATGGGCTGAGTGGGGCAGCGACGGAACAGAGGCTGGAGCGCTTGTTCGGCTGCTCTGGCTGTACCCTGGCTAAACCCTCGGCTGCCGGCAACGGTGGGAGGCTGGGGTCTGGCTGCCCACTGGGTTCTAGGGGGCGGGGTGTAGGCATAGCTTGTGCATGGTCTGACCTGGTGGTGCCAGAAGCTAGGCATTGGGTTGCTAACGATGAGGTTTGCAGTTCAAAGCCACTGGTGCTCCCGGTGAGAAAGAGGAGGCCGTGTGCGCCCAGGAAGGCCGGGTCGGGCCACTGGAATCGGGTTGGAATTGCCCCCATGGCAGTAGGCTTGGTGGGCTAGGAAACGGGCACTGAGTCCTGATGGGGCAGTGATTAAAGCGCTCCATCGTAACCCCCATGTGGGCAGTGCAGACCCAGCTGCAGCTTGGAGGAGGACGATGGCAGGGTGAGTTTTCTGAGAGCTCACAGACAGGTGAAGTCCCCTGGGCCCGCTCTGAGTCGGAATTGCCCTGACCAAGGAGGGCGGCTAACTCGCCATTCTGCACGTGTGTGTGCTGCTCTCTTGGAATGGACTCTGCTACGGGAACAGACTCCAAACCCACGGCCGTCGAGCCGGTTCTGGCCAATGGGGACCCTACATGGCCTTCTGGGAGCAGTTTCATCCTCCTCCTTTGGGGCGAGGAGTGGTTTGAACCGCTGGCCTCACAGCTGGCTGCCCAGCGCCTACCCCGCTGCGCCACTGGTGCAGCTTGTTTCTGCGCGTGCCAACGTCCCAGGGGAGTGACTGCCGTGCTGCACACACCTACATGCGCACACACGCGCGCACATGCGCCTCCAAGCGCCACCTGAGCCCTGGACCTGACGCAGGGGTGGCGCTGCAGAAGAAAGACCTGGCTGCCAGCTTATGCAGAGTCCGCAACCATGGACACCCAACAGGGCGGTCCTTCCGGGTCACACGGGTCTACTCTGGGTCTCCATGAGTCGGAGCGGACTGGACAGATAGCACCCCGTGTGCACACACGTCCCAACACGGGCCCTGTGTGTGCCTCGTACGGTTCCAAGTCAGGTAACGATATGTAACGACACGTGTGTGTTACCATGGGGCAAATCTCTTGGGAAGGGCTTTAGCATACTGTGGTGCCGACGGGGACGCTGTAGGACAGGGTAGGACTGCCCCTATGGGTTTCTGAATCTGCGGACTCTTCACAGCAGGAGACGGCCTCCTTTTTCTCCCCTGGAACGCCTGCTGGGCTCGAACTCTCTCTGAAACTCTTTAGGAGCGCAGAAAGCTGAGCTGTCCTTATGCAGAGGGGCCGCTGGGTCTGGACCACTGTCCGTGCTCAGCAGCCCGGCTGGTCGCCCAGGTCCTCAGAGAAGAAATGGTCTACAGGAAGAACAGTCTGCAGGGGCCACACACGCTCCTCCGTCCTGGGACCAGGAGACCCAGCGGGTGCCCAGCTCTCCCCACCCCCTACCAGGACCTGCTAGAAAGTGGCAAATAGGCAGACTAGACCTGTCGAGGCTGGGGGCACCCGAGATGATCGCCCTTGAACGGACACTAAGCCCAGGCTAGTGTCACCCTTGGCTAAGGAAGACCCTCGTGCCAGGGTCGATGTACACATGTCGGCGGGTGACCTGGTGACCTCTGCCTTGGGTCACCACTGTCCTCACCCTCCTCCTCCAAGAATATTCACTCACTGCCGCAGCCTCTGCCCGCAGCTACCCAGCACCCTGTGTCCGTGAGACTCCCTGAAGCCAGTTCTTTCAGAGCCCACGGCTCTCTCCTCTGGGGGGTGGGGTTCTGGATGACTTGGGACAGACTGGGCGGCAGGGCGTGTGAGGTTTTGAACGGGTTGGCTTAGGGGTGGCAGCGCAGGTTAGTTGCTGGGCTCCTAACCCCGCGGTAGGAGGTTCAGGCCCGGCAGCTGCCCCCAGGGAGACGGGTGAGGCTGTCCGTCCCTGTGACCACCGACAGCCTGACAGGCCTCTGCAGTCCCTGGCTTCATGGCAGGAAGCTGGGATGCGTTTGCACCAATCAGCAAGGGGGTTTCTGGTTTAGGCCTTAAAGGAATCCGTCTATGCTCCCAGACGTGGGAATCTCAGATTTGTTCTGACATGTGTCCTGGCCTTAGGTGGAGGGAGGACACTGAGATAAACAAGCACACACACACACACACACACACACACAATGCGAGGGCAGGCTGGGATCGTCAGGCGGCTACCAAATCTGCAGGACCCCTGGGGGTCATCTTTGAAGCCCTTGGTTGCAGGTGGCCACCGGCTGTTGGAGTTCTCAGAGACCCTGGTCCAGGGCTGTGTGCACTGTTCAGGACTTGCCTCGCTGTGGGCCCTTCTCACCGGCGGAGCGGAAGGACCTGCGGGAGCGAGTGCCTCCCAGGGCGTCAGGCATGGGGAGCATGGCGGGGGCATTGTTGTCTGCGCCCCACTACCAAAGGTGACCCCTCGTCCTGTGGTTGAAGGAGCCCTGGATGCTCAGAGGTGAAGCACTGGTCGGGGACCAGCTGGTTCCCTGGGAGGAGAACAGGGTCTCAGGAGGCTGTGGGTCAGTCTGTCTGCATTGTCATGGGCTTACTTGAGGACGCAGGGTCGGCCCGGGGCCATCAGGGACTGGAGGGCCTTGCTACATTACTAACGCAGGTCGGGACTGTCTCTTGTCTTTCTCTTGGCGGGATGGGGGAGTAGGGGTGGAGAGGGGGGCTCCCGAGGCCACAGGAAGCTCTGCACGGAGCCACATGACAGAGGCTGAGGAGAGACAAGACTGTCGCCCAGAGCCAGCAGCGAGCGAGTCCTACCCTGAGTTCAGACCTCCCGTTGCCTAAACCGAGAGAACATACGTTCCCGCGTGTCGATGTCCCCCCACCTCCCTTGTGGCATTTCTCAGTCTGCGTCCCTAGAAGCTCACGCCAATTCTTCATCTGTTCACCTGGCCATCGGCATGTCCACTTGTTCTTGGAGTATACTCGTCTTCCTTTTCCTTGTGTCACCAGAAAGTGCCACGCCTGCTTCTCACGTGGCCTTATCCCGTGGCTAGAACACGCCTTCGTCTGGACAGAGTCAGGGGAAGGGTTCTTCGATGCCTCACTGAGTGTCAGGTGAAGTCTTTCAGCGCAGCTCACAGCCCCCGGTCGACGAGTCACGCACACTGGGCTTTACGCCACGGTCCCCTCGTGGCCACCGGCACCACCCTGGCACACTTCCTTTCTGGGCTTCCTGGCTGCCCTTCTGACCCTCTGAGCTTTCCCCTGAGGAGGTGGACACAAGGCCACCTCCCTGCCAGTTTCCAAAGGGTGGAGGCTTCCGAGGGGGGCACGCTCCCCAAAACGAGGAAGGGCCCGGGGCCACACCTCCTTCCTGAAGTTCCCTGCTTCCGTGTGGGTTTATGTGCAAAGGGACAGAACCAGCAGATGAGTCAAGAACACAAGGGCAGTGACCACAGAGTGGCCTCCCTGTGCGGACTTGGGGGCCGACCGCTAGAACCAGCAAGTCATAAGCCAGAAGGAAAAGGTCTCCTGCCTGCAGGGTGGTGGGGGACTTGGTATCATGGTGGACACACACTGGACCCTGACCCACAAGATCGGCAGTTCGAAACCACCAGCCCCTCCGCAGGCGAGAGCTGGGCTGTCCACTCCCTGCAGAGTTACCGTCTCGGATCCCTGGTGCCAGTTCCACCCTGTCCTGTCAGGGGCCTGCAGGACAGCAGAGCTGCCCCAGAGTGGCTCCCACAGAATGGCCGGTGGGTTTGAACCACTGACCGTTGGAGGAGCAGCTCGGTGCTCAGAGCTCCCCTGTCCCACTGGCCACACACACGCTCCCAGAGCAGCCCTTTCCGGTGACCCTTCTTGGATCACAGATGGGGATGCAAGGGACAGAGCCTTCTGTGCTCTGAAACCCCTGCACTCTCCCTCTTACCCTCACTCACTCTTTGTCCTTGAACCCATGCTGCCTCAGAGCAGGCCCCTGGGGGCGTTGGTGGTTTTGAACTGCCCACCGTGCAGGTCACAGCCCTGTGAACACCCACTGTGCCCCCAGCCCAAGCCACAGCCAATCAGAAAGCGTCAAGAGCAACTTGTCCCGAAGCGCTCGGCTTCTCACTGAAAGGTTGACCGATAGTTCCAACCCTCTGCCTGCTCCAAGGACCACAGACGAGGCCGTGGGCTCCCCCGTCCTGCAGGGCCTCTGTGAGTGAGGCCAGACGATGGAGGAACGCGCTGTTTGGTGCTGAGTTGGCGCATGGAGAGAAGGAGACGGGATGTCTTCATGCAACAAACAAAACCTGTTGGCGTCACCGTGTTCTCTCCTGCTCATCCAGGGTGGCTCGTTCCCCAGTGTCCACCTCTGTGGGTGCTCCAGGGTGCTTGTTGGATGAGCAAGGGGCACCGAAACCCCAGCCCAGCGGTCCTGGGTCCTCTGCCCGTGTCCAGAAAAGACCCTTCCTGCTCTCTCTGTAGCACTTCCCAAGTGCGGTCGCGGGGAATTACGTTGCTCTAGTCCAGGGGTCTCCACCTTTCTCATGCTGCGACCCTTTCTGACAGCTCCTCATGCGGCCGGACCCCCAAACACAGCATGATTTCCTCCGCTCCTTCTCTACTGTGATTTTGCAGGGAGTGTCTTAGACAGAGTGTTTACAGGAAGGGCCCCGAGAGACACCATGGGCATAGGTAAGGCAAACACAAGGCCCTCGGATTGAACCTGACCAGCCATTCCCCCAGAGAACGGGGAGGCTCTCTGCTCCCAGAGAGAGGATGGTCTCAGAAACCCACCGTCCTGCAGGGTCATTTGCTGGACAGTGGTTTATCAGCCCGCCCGTGATCCGTTTGTTTTCTTCCCCATGGGGACACGAGTCTGGGTTGAGGATGTGTCTACGTCCATCACAGCGAAAATGCCAGAGAGGTGGAGCCGCCCCGCCCTGGTTCCGGGTGAAGGTGGCGAGTCGACCCCCCAGGCCCTGCTCAGGAGAGGAGTGAGGCTGCCGGCGGTCCCTCAAAAGAGCTGCATGCCCTCGGGGCCCCGCAGAAGACTCCCAGATGCATCGGGACAAACAGCTGTCTCCATGGCAAGGACGGGGATCCCCAGTCTCACGAACTGTGGACATGTGGTCAGGAGAGACCCGTCCCTGGAGAAGGACGGTGTGCTCAGCAGAGCGGAGGGGGTGGGGGTTGGGGGTGGGCTCAGGGAGATGGACGGGCACAGCAGCTGCAGCAACGGGCAGGGGGACCATGGTGAGGACCTCCCAGGGCCGGGCCACGTTTCCTTCTGCTGTGCACGGGTCGCTCTGGGTCGGAACCAGCTGACGGCACCTCACAGCACATACAGGAACCCCCTCAAGTCTTCCAGGGCTTGGTCCCACTCCCCGGTGCCGCACAGCTCCCAGACTCCCCAGACCCATCCCTGCAGGAGCCCCCCACAAACTTGGCCTTTGTCTGTGTTGAGGTGAGCCCCTTGAGCCAGAGACTCATCGAGAAAGAATGCAAAGTTCAGAGCGTGCTGGGCATGCCGGGTGTCCCAGAGCAGCCTCCCTCCACCCCGTGCTCTCCTGGGTTCTGCAGGACGGATCACCGGGGCCATCCCCAGCCTGCTCCTCACCCAGCACACACGTCTTCCCTCCGGAAGATCCTTCGGGGCATCTCTGGGGTTTGCCGATGGGAGGACTAGGACAAAGCTACGCCTCTGCAGTGCCACCGCCGTCGCGGGGTTTATGCAGAGATTGAGGGGGAGCGAGCACCCACAGGCACAGGCTCCCCCGCAGCCACAGAGCAAGCAGGCTCAGGTCCGCTCCTGCCGCTGGCTTGTCTGCAGCCGACACGCGCCTGCAGGAGAGCTTCCCCGTCTGCAACAGGCCTTCCGTGGCCCGGACGGCTCTTTCCTTAAGACATGTTTCAGGGTCATCTTGCTTGTAACCCGTTGGAGAGTGCAGGAATTCGGGGTCGGGTGAGGAGTTCTGGGGGCGCTGCTGGTTCAGCACAGGTCAGTGGTTTGGGGCCAGCCACTCCGAGGGGGAGAGATGAGGCCGCCTGCCCCGATAAAGAGGCGTCCGCCCTCGGACGCCCCGCAGAGAGTCTGGGTGCGTTGGGACATGCTGGCGTGTCTGGAGGAAGTGCGGTCGATCAGTCGGTTGGTCAGGGATGGCATGGCTTCCTCTCGTGAACTCTGCACCCGCCGTCGACAGAGAAGGACATCTGGGGTGGTCAGGTCGAGGGCGGCAAAAGGAACCAGGGGCAAGACAGAGGGACAGTGACTTCTGTGCTGGGATCCAAGACCAAGGACCGTGTGGATGGCACCTGCTGGCGGGCAGCGGGGTTCTGTCTGCAGTGAAGTCACCAGGAGGGGGTGGGGCTGACTTGGGGGCCCTCACCATGGCCGCCCGAGTTGAGTAGCGTCTTCTGAACCCCACCCCAAGCCCCTGCTGTTGAGCGGACGCCGACTCACAGCTACCGGGGTCCAGCTGCCCTGCGGGGTTCAGAGCAGCGGTTCTCAGTCTCTCTCACACCACTGCCGCCGTGACCCTCTCACGCAGGTCTTCCTGGGGGGTGCCCCCCAACTATGAAATCAATTCCATGGCTACGTCATCACTGTCATTTTGCTACTGCTTTGAACGACCCTGTGAAAGGGTCGTTGGACCCCCCAGAGGGGTCCCGAACCATGGATTGAGAACCGCTGCATTAGCGGAAATGGAAAGCCTGGGTTCTCCATCGCGGCAGCCTCTGGTGGTTTTGGACTGCTGACACCGGGGTGAGCAGGCCAGTGGTCACCTGGATGTTGCTGAGGCTCCTGGTAAATCCCCTTGGTTGGTCCCCGCCAGTCTCTGCAGAAAGCCCTGTAATCAGCACAGGAGCGCCTGTCCCAGTGTCAGAGCCAGTGTCCAGATGGGACCTGTCGGTGAGGAAAAGCCAAGTGGTGCCCACTGGGAGGATTGACTGGAAGGTGGCGAGGGGCAGCAGGCCAGGCCAGGCGAGGAAAGCCACCAGCCGTCACTGAGTTCCGCCCTCCCGCGTCCACAGCATGAGCTCCCTCAGGTCCTCTCTGTCCCGTAAAGCCCTTCTTCTGACTGTCCACAGCGTCGATGGCCACCTCCATTCCACCCACGGCGTTGGTGTGACTGGGAGAAACCGCACGCTGCCCATCCCTCGGGCGCATGAAGATGATGAGGTTGGCTGTCAGCTGGCCGGGACCGGGATGCTCAGTGGTTGGGACAGGGAAGACCTTCCCCACGCGGTGTCCTCAGCTCCATGGCGCCTGCTGTGAGCAGCCAAGGGGTTCTGAGATGACAGGAGTGCAAGTGACCCCTGACTCTGACCATGCCGGGTCTGTGGGGCGTGGCCTGCGTCATAGACAAGGAGCTGCAGCGGGGAGCTTCTTGGCTTCCTGTGGACGGGACCCCGCATGGGGCCAATCGGATTTCGGACTCGAGAGCCAATGGCTCGTCATGTGGCCTGCTGTGACAGTGACATCATCTACTGTCAGCTTGAGGAAGGGGTGGGGTCTAGCCTGTCCATCAGGCTGCAGTGTGATGACCTTACTGGGAGGCATGATGGAGATCAATCGCTCACTCTCTGCTACACATCCCTGTTGACGAGCCACATGGGGCTACGCTGATGGCAGTCAGAGCCCAGAAGCTGGAGGAGCCACATGGAGACCCACACCAGCACAGAGCTGCTTCCACCGCCACTGGACCCACGACTTCCCACCCACTGGACAGTGATCTTCCAGCACTCGGCATCATGGCATGTGTGGCGTGCGTCTGAGGAGCAATTTACAGACCGGTACCGGACATATGGGCTCATGTTTCCTCCATGTACAAGTGCTCTTTATATAAAGCTCTTTCCCATCCAGGTATGGATGTTCTGTGGGTCTGTTTCCCAACACCCTGGCCACCCCATCTGCCCTCTGGCCTGCCGACCTTGGATCCATTTGATTTGCATATGCCTGCGCCTGTCCTCCTCCGCATCTTCCTGTGTCCCGTTTCCAGGCAAGGCGAGCCAGGGAAAGCCTGTAGCTTGACATCTGACCCAGGAACCGAAACAAGGCTGGCTGGGCTTTACCCGCTCCTGGAAGCCCGTAAGTGGCTGTCACTTCCGTGTTTCTGTACAGCGCTGGTGTCACACAGGCGCCCCCAAGGTGGAGCCCCTGGAGGGTCCAAGATGGGGACTGACCAGCCCGTCCCCATTGAGGGAGGGCTTCCAGAAGCCCCCAGCGGTTGGGGAGCGGGGGTGGGGCAGACACACCAGGACCAGAGCAGCAAAGGGCGCCTCGCAGCTGGGAGCGAGGCGGGGATGATCGAGGAATGGAAGAAAGGCACCGGGGTGGGATTTGTCATTATTATTGCCTGGGGCAGTTTCAAGCGGAAGCCCACAGCCTGCTCCTGCTCCCAGTCCCTCACACGCTGCTGCTGGTGCAAGAACAAAGACCAGCGCGTATCGACCCACAGGCTTTGTCACCCGTGGGATGCCGGGATCAAGAAAGCATCCCAAACCCAAGCCAGTCCGTGCCGACTCACGGCGCCCCTGCAGGGGGCTCGGAGGCTATTGGTCTTTATGGGAACACACCGCCTCGTCTCTGCCAAAGGGTGGTGGGTGGGCTCGAACCGCCAACCTTCCCCTGAGCGGCTCAATGCCTGGCGCACAGGGCCCTGTCGGGTCCCCAGAAGAAAGGACCAGGCCCCTTCGTTGACACGATCATCGATTCCTCTGGGAGATATCACACCAAGCTCTCGGCACCCAGCCGATCGAGGCTGGCCCGTGAGACGGCTCAGGACAGGGAAGATCTGCCCTGAGTCTCCCTGACGCTAACGCTTTAGGGAGCTGACAGCCCCGTCTTTCTCATGAGGAGCAGCTGGAGGTTTCCAACTTGTGGCCCCGGGGCTCCTGGCCTAGCGTGTAACCACCAAGCCAAGCCACTGACTATGAGACCTTGCTAAATCAGGGTAATCCTGCATGGGTGCCAACCGCGTTTCTGAAACCGTCAGCTCCCACGAGAAGGAAGGGTCCAGCGCTCCGACAGTGGCTGAGACACAGCAGGGAGGAGCTGCACGTGGACCAGAAAGGACTTCTCAGCATTAGCCCCCAAGCAGAACCTCCATGACACAGACATGTCGGGGGTCAGTGTGGCAGTTGTGGTCAGCGCTGGGCATCCACGCAAGGCTGGCAGCTGGCGCCCATCCAGTGCAGAGAGGCCACGGAAGAGAGATCTGGCCACCTAGGCAGAGTTCAGCCTAGCCAGCCACAGGGACTCCTCTGTCCAGGGGCTGCCTACCTGAGAGGTCAGCTAAGGGGTCACAAAACCCCCACCACAAGAGACTGCAGGGTCTTGTGTGGGCTTCCTCTGGGTCGGGCACACAGTCCTGTCTAAGGACATGGAAGTCTTTTACAGAATCAACCTCTCTCTTTCTCACCACACACACACTTACACTCAGTATTATGCGTTTCCCACTGAACTCTGACTTGTCCCGGGTGAGCATGTTGGCTGAGCTTCTACACAGGCTTCCTGGCTGGGGTGCAGACGGATCCGCAGCTAGCGTCCATCCCCGCGGCCACAGGACCCCGACGCAGAAGGGTGGTGGTGGCCACCAAGGTTGTTGTCTGAGCTTGGGCCCAGCTGCTGACCCCCAAGGCCCCCTGCTCTGGAAGGGAGCCCCCGAGCTAGACAAGAGGCCTGTCCACTCCTCTCCCGGGGAGAAGCCCTGGAGGTGCAGAGGTCCAGTGCTGCATGGGGGGAAGGAGAGGCCGACGCATCCACGTCGTCCTGCTCGGCCCCTCAGATGGCCGATCTGTCCCCCTCGACAGCAGGGCTGGGGGTGGGGCGCCGTCCTGGGTGGTCCATCATTACAAGCAGGGACCCCATGCTGCCATGACATCAGGTAAGCGCTGGCCGCTGCCCTCGGGGCCTGGAGAAGGGCTTCCATCAAGGTCAGAGAGGCATCAACACCAAACGCTGAACTGTAGGGACCCCTTTGGACAGGACAGACTTGCCTCCGGGGGTCTCCGAGAGAAGGGGAAGCAGCTGGGGGCTTCAGACTTACCGACCGCAGCCCAATGTGGAACCGCCACGGGTCCCTCTCAATCCCGCCACACGCCCCGTCTTTATTCCACAACAACCGCCCAACCCACGTCCAGGGCTGCGAGCACGGCCACACCGTCACAGGAGCCAGATTCAAACCTCGGGACCCTCCGGGGAGTGTCTGGCCACTTCACCCTGTGCCCCATGCCCCGCCAGGCTTAGACAACCCACACCACTGTCCTTGCCAGGGAGCTGGAGGGCAAGGGGTTAAACTTCCCTGAGCAGCAGGCGGGCGGTCCTCCAGCAGCCAGCTGCCGGGCCCTCCACGACAAGGGACACAGTGTGCCATTCTCTCTGAAGGACGGACAGACGGACATATAGCCGGTGCCCCCGGGGGACCACGTGGGGACAGTGATGTCACACAGGCTCCGGGGGCGCCGCGGAGGGACGGGCGCGGGCGGCAGAGAAAGAAGAACTGCTTCCAAGCTGCACCCCCCACTCTGCTCCCGCTGCCCCCCCACCCCGAACCGGGTGAGCTCCACAGAAGTGGCCGTGGCCGGGCTGTCCATAAACTGCGGCGGCCCCACAGAAGATAAACAGTTCCAGACGCTGAGCGGCCACTTTCCCACGCAGGCCTGGCCATCGCGAGGAGGGGCCGGTCCAGCCGGGGATGACAGGCACGTCGCTGCCCCCCACCTCAGACTTCACCCCGCCCCCCCACCCGGGAGCTCCTCCACCCTGGGGGAGGAGGAGCGCCCAGGGCACAGGGAACAAGGGGTGACCCCAGGCGGCGGGGTCCAGTGGGGCTTGGAGGCCTGGACGTTTGAGAGCGAGCTGCCCAGCAGCAGGCCTGCTGCTCCCAGGGGTCAGCTTACATCCAGGCCAGGGGGCCGTTTTCTGTCCCCTGCCAGAAAGAAGACCTGGACGCAGCAGCTTCTTTACAAACAGCCTACAGTGCTGTCACTAGGGGACACGCGGCCTGGGGCGGGCTGAATGGTCCGGCGGTACCCCTGAAATGACGGGGTCCACCAGGCAGGGCTGAGACGCCCCCCACTCCCCCCCGTGCAGCCTCTGAGGTCTGGGAGGTGGTCCCTGGGCATGCTGTCTCCTTTGTAGAGGTCTTGCCCGATCCAACTGCCCACCTCGGAGGTCTCTGACCACCTGGATAATCCTCTGGGTCAGACTGTCCCCCCCCCCCCCAGGGTGGCGGGGGGTGCCCCCAGCATGCGGGCTCGCTGACTCTTATCGTCACCTCCCAGATGTTTCCAGAAGAACCACAAGTGTCAGGCACTGCCTCCTCCTCTCGAGTAACTTCCTTCCCTGCGGGGCTGCTCTGGTGAGCAGAGCCGGGCAGCGGCCACAGCCACTTTCCGCCGCTGCCGCCGTGGCCAACCTCGCTGCTGGCCAGCCAGCCTCGGCAGCCCGGTCCCGTGCCCACGGCCACGGCCTCTCGAACACCCCCTTCTCCGGCCCCGGGCAGACTCACCGTGTCCAGCAGTGGCCCACACCCGGCCGCGAGGCTGGACGCCAGCAGCCCGCCTGCTTCCTCTCCCGGCCGGCCTTCTGGGAAAGAGCAACCGCGCCTGGGAAGCTGACAGCTGGGACGCCGGCAGGGGCGGCTTCCCCGCTGGCCGGCCTCCCTCCCGGCCGCCAACACTTCCTGTGTGCGGGGCGCCCACACCCCACCCTCCGACCAGATCAATGGGGGCTGCTTCCAGCGCCGCTGGCCCCGCCCTCGGCTCCAGGAGGAAAGGACGGGAAGCAAAACACAACCCCAGTGGAAAGAAAGGAAAACTCACAGCTGACCCTGCCACCCACGCTCCCGCCCCGGACGGAGCCCGGGCTCTGCTGAGGGCGCAGGCAACCCCGGGGTGACAGCCAGGGCTCGGCCCCTAGTCAGCCGTGAGACCCAGCCCGAGGGTCCTTCCCGTCTCAGGGACAGGCCTGCTCGCGGCACCAGCCCACGCGCTGGTCGTGGCAGCGCTGTCCCGCTGGGCTTCGGAGCAGCCCATCTGTGTGGGAGCAGACGGCCTCAGCGCTCGGAGTGGCCAGTGGTTTCCAACTGCTGACCTTTTGCTTGACCGACCGTGAGATCCTTCTCCAGGGACTGGTCCCCCCGAACAAGTCCATTGCGCAGAAGTCAGTCTCTGCACACTGGCTCCCTGAGTGGCTGCTAACCTCTCCAGCGGTCTCTTTTCTGACAGCCCCCGGGGCATTCCGTCTGGATGGCCAGCAAGCTGACCCAGGACTCCCGTTCCTGCCCAGTCCTTGCCTGGGTCCAGCTCCCACGTGCACACGAGGCCACTGAGAGAGCGTGGCTGGGGTCAGGGGTGCAGCAGTCCTGCCTTCCACGCCTGAAGCACAATTACCTGGCGTGGCATCTGATCCCCCGGTCACTGACGGATCCCAGAACAATGGTGCCCTGGGCAGCTCCTGTCTCTCCTGGCTGAGCACGGGGTTGTGTGGCCATCGGCCCTGCTGTGGGCATCTGGGTTTTGCTGGTGCCAAGGTGTCCTCGATACATCGACCTCCGATCCGCTGGACTCCACGTTGTTCTCTGCTGTTGGCAAGCCAGGCTACATCGTCCAGGCACCCCCTGGTTTTTCCGGAGCCTTCCTCTGACCCCAGTGCCCAGTTCTTCATCGAGGTTCATTTTTGCTCTGTCAGTCCGGGTGGACTGGAGCAACAAATTCATAGATACGCCAATGCGTTTACGAAAGAGCCTTACATCGAAGAGCAGTTGTCTATGGAGAAAACATCTCAGCCTAGACCAAGACCCTACGTCCCATATTGGCCCATATGTCTGATCCCAGTCCACAACTTCCGCTTCAGACTCATGCAGCCATACAATGACGCTGAGTGAGTAGGACCACAGGCCAGTGGGTGGGAAGTCTTGTGGATCCAGTGGTGGCGGGAGCATCTCAGCGCTGGCAGAGGTCTCCACGTGTCTCTTCCAGCTCCAGGGATCTGGCCCCACCAGCACAGCTCCGTGTGCCTTGTCAACAGGAAGGCCTCGTAGAGAGAGGAGTGTGGATCCGATCTCCAGGGAGGAAGACAGGAGTTCCCAGAGGCCTCAGGAGAAAACCACGCCTACACAGAGACTCACTGGCCATGGCCTGATAGACAGGCTAGACTCCACCCCTTTGCGAGGTGACAGAAGATTATGTAACCACCACACTCAGCATACAGATTGAGCAGGTTGAGGGAAAGGAGAGATAGCTATGTAGCCACATTCATCAGTTCGTTCTTGACTCAAGGTGACCTAAGAGCAGACCCAACTCGCCCCTTGGGCTGTAAGTTGTTACTGGAGCAAACAGCATCTCCGCCCCCCCCTCCCCGAGCGTTGGCTGACCTTGTGGTCAGTGGCACCGAACGTAAACCAGATGTGCAAATCATGCCGCACACAAACAAGACGCCTTCCGGGGCCTCTGTATCCCCGCCCCTCCCTTTCTGCCAAGAGACCGGTGCTTTTCTCAGTGTGCAGGTTCCAACCACCAGACGTGACCCCGGGGAACATCTCTGCCCGGGCTCCTGGGTCCAGTCCCTCAGTACCCCGAGTCCTCGCCTGGCTGAGTTTATTCATGAGGCCGCTGACCACACCTGAGGGCTTCTCGGCGGAGGGCGGAGAAGAGGGTCTGAGGTCAAAGAGGGTCACCCGGTCTTCCCAAAGTCTCACGACTGGTGACGCTGACCATGAGTCTAGGACCAGACTTCGACGAATGTCCAGGCACTGACTGTGTGCTCTCGGGAAGGGGTGGAGGGTGTCCCTGTGCCCTGTGTGGGGTGGGGCCCCTCTCTGCTCTTTCTTCCTTTGAGACACTACAGCCCCTGAACCCAAGCCCAGGCCATGGGCCTCTGTGCAGACCCCGCATGGGCACTTCCCTGTGGTGTCAGAGTCCAGCTGTGCCGGCCGGTGCTGAGTGCCCGGGCTGTTGCAAGGAGACAGCCGGGCCTTGCTTCCGAGGGCCGAGCTGCCGGCCGTCTGCTGAGCAGCAGAGCTTGGTGGCTGCTGTCGCCCTTCAGGCTCTCTTTCGAGGTCCCCTCGGGGCACCAAGGAGCTGTGGCCGTCGCTCATCAGCAGGTCCTGGGAAGGAAGACCCGTCTGCCTGTGCCTGTAGAGATGCAGCCTCACCCTGTCCTCACCTCAGTGTCCGAAAATCAAACCCCTGCCTTTCGGTCCCTTTGGACCCAGAGTGGCCCTGCAGGAGTATGGGGGTGGGGTGGGGGAAAGCAGAGAGGACAGGCTGGGCAGCTCACGGCAAAGCAAGGTCAGCAGTTTGAAACCACCCCCTCGGGAGAAAGAGGAGGCTGAGGCCCAGGCCGTCTGCTCCCCGGGAAACTCAGCCACGCGGGTCTGTGCCCTACCAGCAAGTCTAAGAGCCCTTGAGCAAGAAGCTCCCAGAGATGGGCTGTGACTAGAGGGAGCAGGGCTCGGAGGAGGGCCAAGAAGGAGCATGGGGAGGGGGCAGCACAGCCTCTGGCCACCCTGCCTGGGCGGGAGGTGGCCTCTGCAGCAGCTCTGAGACTGGACAGGACCATGAGACTCTGGCTGGGGGCACCTGGGACCAGGGGGGGCCTGTAGTACTTCTGCACACAGGGACCCTGCCGGGACCGGCCAGGCGCCCTGGGACCCAGGGGCTGGGTGACTGGTGCTGTTTGTTTCAGGGGGTGGGGGGAGGGGCGGTGAGGCTGCCCGCCTGCCTCCATGGGGATGATTTGCTTTTACTTCCAAAGGAATTCTGTACCCTTATGCTGAATGCTGGCCCGGAACCCGCCCCGTGCCCCCCAGGCCCAGCCAGAGACATTTGATTCCCTGAGTCAACGGGCACAGCGGCTGGGAGGGGCGGGCCCCCTCTGATGAAAAGACCACCTGCCTACCATTGCCCCCACCCCGCATGGCCGTCCTGCAGCCTGGAGCTCAGACTTGATTCGACGCAGTGGAGTCTACAAGACCGACCTCGCTGCAGACACGCCGTCTCTCAAAGTCCCCTTGGAAATTTAGGGGACAGAGAAGAAGGCAGTGGTGGAGGGGGAGGGTAAGGGTGGCGGTGTGGAGGAGCCTGTGTGCACCCAGAAGGCAGGGAGACGACGGCGGGAGCCACGGTAAGATCGCACTTGACCTGACTGAACTATGGAGCTCAGATATGACGCTCTAACCATTAAATCCCAACTTAAAACAGCCACCATCCCCAACCTAGAGAGCATCCCGGGACGAAAACGAACATGGCCTCTCTGCCAGCCGCCCAGACAAGAGGACAGCACAGCACAACCCTCCCCCCCCTACACACACACACACACTTGCCCCAGGTCTCAGACGAGGCTCGCCGTGACAAGACTGACCAGAAACACTCATGGGGAGGCCTATCTCCCAAAGATTTGACATCACGTCCCCAAGCCAAAGCCACTGCATGCCGACCGAGAACCCCCTTCCCGCCCCCCTGGGCCAGAACAGGCTCCAACTGCCCCCAGGGCTTCTGAGCCTGTGCGGACAGCCGCAGTTTTCCCACTTGGAGTGGCTGGAGGGGTTGGGGAGGGGGGTGAACCGTTGACCTTCTGGTGAGCAGGCAAGAGGGTGTCCTCACCCCCAGCCCCCGCTGTGCTGTGAGGAGTCGGAGGCCCCCTTGAGGTGTGAGGCGTGGGCAGTCCTGAAGTCCTCACTGTGGGGAGTGGGGGGACACATGATGCTGCTGGCCACACGCATAAGCTGCTCCCCGGCAATGGCCCCGAACCCCAAATCCAGAGTTTGGAGATCTGCGCTGTCGCCAGGCCTGTTCCCACCCACTCGCTGAAGAGCCCCATGGTGCGTGTGCAGGTCATGTGCACACGCACACGCACTCATTCTCACACTCACACAATAACACTCATACATAAACACACACATGCATTCTCACACACACACACACACACACACACACACACTTATTCTCAGACAAGCATACACTCTCACAGTCACCCACACACTCACACTCTCACTGGTACACAAACACACCTACACTCACACACATAAATGTACACTCAAACACAAGCAAACACACTCACACACAAGCATGTACACAAGCATTCACTCACACACAAACACACTCGCATGCACACACCCTCCTCCTGTGACCTTGGTGACAACCCCAGATGCTGCGGAGCTGGGGGCTCAGCATCTCTCTGTAGCTGGGTCTCCAAGTGGCCTCCCTGCCCAGACCCCGGGTCCCTGGGGAAGGGTACCCAGGACCATCCGGACCAGTTTTCCGGGAAGCAAAACCTTCATTTTACATGTTGGAAAGGCTGGGTTCAGACTGCAGCTTCTGACCGGGGCACACCACAGGGCTGGAGAGCAAGAAAGGACCCGCCCTGCTCCGGCAGGAGTCCCGAGGAATTCGGGGTGAGGGGCACGGGTGTGTTTGGAAGTGCCATGCCCTGCTGAGCCCGCCGGCCTCTGGGTGGAACAGTGGTGGGTTGGGTTCCCATGCACAGGGACATCGCATGAGAGGACAATTATTGCCCCAGAGGGTTTCAGAGGCTGCCGTGTTCACAGAGCCTCATCTCCCTCCCTCAGAGCGGCTGGCAGCCTTGAACCCCCGATCATTCCTCCTGCAGCGGAGTGTCCAAGTATCTGCTCTTCTTCCACAAAGCAAGGGCAGAGAGCAAGCCCCCCAGCTGGCCAGCACAGACTTTAACACGTCAGGACAGCGACCTCGGGGTGGACTGGACAGTGCTCCCTGGGGGGGAGGGGGAGGCGCAGAGACTTCCTGGAGGAATCACTCCACTTTCCCACAGAGCGACTGCTGGCCCCTCCCTCCCTGGAGTGTGAGGTCAGCTGGGCCCTCCCAGACGAGGCTGTTCTGTGGGCCGAGAGGCTGAAGGACACAGGAAGTGGAGAGACGCTTCTCCCCAGTGGTGCCCAGCCAGAGTGTCTGTGGGGGCCTGCGGGCACGGCTGTGACACTTCAAGCGGCAGTCGGGCTGTCCGGAGCAAACGGATCTCAGTGGGGCTTCTGGACGCAGTCAGATGCGGAGGAAAGGTCTGGGTGATATGTTTGGTTCCCAAATGAGTGCCTGAGAGCTGAGGGTCCTGGTAGAGTTCCGGTTGAGACACTTGTTACTGCTTGCCCATGGGGACGCTGGACGTGGGCTGGGTGGCATGTCCTTCTGGGGTGAGGGAGGCTCCCCCCAGAGTCAGAGGGCACACCGAGGGGCAGGCCTTCCTCTCACTGAAGGGCCTGAGCAGAGAGGGGCCAGCCAGCATCGGGTGGTCTTGAGCAAGGCCGGTGGTTTTAGACACTAGGCCAGCATCACACAGGGAGACCCTCTCCCCTCTCCCCAGCTCAGCCTCGTGGTGGCAAGGGATTTACCCTGCCTACCTCCGTCCCCACGACTTCAGAATATGGTTAGCCCCTCCCGGTGGCAGTGACATCATCTCCTGCCAATCTACCTTGTCAATCAGGCCATAGCCAATGAGGCCTCTGTGTGGGCATGCCCTCTCCTGAGGATTCTGGGAACTCCGGTCTTCCTCCCTGGAAGCGGGAGACGCTTGCTTTGCTTATCTTCCTGTTGACAAGGCACATGGAGCTATGCTGAGGGAGCCAGAGTCCTGGAGCTGGATGAGCCATGTGGAGACCCACGCCAGCCCTGAGACGCTTCCCCCTCAGCCACTGGAGCCACAAGACTACCCACCCACTGGCCTGTGCTCTCCCTGCATTCGGCGTGATCGCATGTTTTGTGTGTGTCAGAAGAGAACCTGGTAGATTGCTGTCAGACATGTGGGCTAACAGCAGACTTAGGGACTTGATCTGGAGTGGGCTGGGACGTCTTCTCAATATACAACTGCTCTTTGATATAAAGCTCCTCCTCATACACACACGCGTGCCTATGAATTGCCCCGGGGGGCTCAGAGGGGGGCAGCTCACTCTGTCCGGGGGGGTGGTTGTGCAGCAGACGGAGGCCATAGCGGACGGTGGGCTAGGATTAATCTTGACGGAAGGGGGGCACTGGGCTTTCTCCCAGGGAGCCTGGGAGGGCGGGGGCGGGGGGAGTCCTGCACTGCAGACACTGACCGAGAGAGGCTATTGCTTCACCACCACGCCACCGTGGCTGCCTCCACCACGTACTGCCAGTGGATTCTGACCCTCCGGGATTGTGGGGCCCCGTGGGCAGAGGGGCCAGGCCCAGATATTCCTCAGCCGGACTCTTGGCAGGAGCAGGGCCAAGGCCTTCTCCTGCCGAGCTGCTGGGTTGTTGGGGCCGCTGATGGCTTAACCTCTGCCCTCCTGGGGCCTGGTGGCCTCTGGGGCACGGTCCCAACCAGCCGGCTCCTGACACACGTGCCTGAGGCCTGGCAGCAACAGGGCAGGGCAGGGGCGTGTGCCGGGCGAGAGGCCAGAGTGGCCACTGGGCCGGGACAAGGACATTCAGGAGAGGCAGTCGGCCACAGAGATGGGCACTGGGGCCCGCCGTCCGCAGCTGGGCTTTTTCCACTGGCCGAAGGGCTAAGCCCCCAGGGCGCCCCACCAAATGTGTCTGCGGTTGTTTTTAAAGGAAGTTGATCCCCAATCGGCGCGATGTATGACAGAGTGTCTGAAGTTGGATCTTTACGGAGCGCACAGCCTCCTTTCTCTGGACTACGGGGTGTGAGTCCCCGACTTCCCAGTTACCCGCCCAAAGCCTGATCCACAGCGCCACCCAAACCCAAACCCACATGTCACTGGGCCAGAGCCCACCCCAGCTCAGAGCAGCAGTTCAGGGCGGGGCGGGGCTGTCACTCATTGCAGGAGTAGGCGGCCAGCCTCCTCTTCCTCCTGCAGAGCGGACAGCTAGGAGCAGCCCCACGAGTGGCCATGATGCCACGGCTAGCACAGCCACTTCGAATTGCAGGCCCCAGCGTGGGGCTGGTCAGCGGCCAGGATCAGGGGAGACAGCTGGCCTCACACTCTGCTTTTCAACCAGAGACTCAGCGACCAGGAATGAGTCCGTTCTGCCGGCTACAGTCCAGGGTGAGTGACCAGCCAGGGCTTTGATGGCCCAGCCTCCAGCAGGCTGTTGGACTTTGAGCTCAAGGTCAAAGGAAGGATAGCCCTGGCCTGGCTCCGCCTCCCTCAAGGACAAACAGGCTCAGGATGTCTGCAGTTGCACGTCACGTCCACTAGAGGCCGGTGAAGACCCCGCCCCCTGCCGTGGAGCCTGTGATCAAACCCATGACCTCTGAGTCGATCCCCACCGTGTATGGGGTGGTCTGGGGCCGTCAGAAGGTCCACGGGCCAGAGAGCCCCACTGTCGTCCCATGGAACAGCCAGGAGAGCTAACTATTGCTGGAGCACCATTAGTCAGTCTGCCAGGTGGCTGATGGGTGCCCTCATGGTGACACCAGGATGCTGGGTGCCATTAAGAGGACGCCAGACCCCTGCAGGACCCAGAGATCCTTGGTGCCAAACCCTCACGGCCGAGAGCCCCGGGAGTAAGCTGGAGAAAGAGTGGTTCGGGGAGCCTCTGCCTCCATTCAAGGGGCTCCCAGAACATGGCAAGCTGTAATTACTGGAAGATGCCGGGGGCTAGAGATCCAGCTGCTCCCCAGGAAAAGGGGGGCTGGAGGCTTGCAGGGGGAAAGAAGGGGGACACCACAGGTGTCCTGGGGGCACAGGGTGCTGCTCAAAGGCCAGAGGTTGAAACCCACTTGACAGATCCCAGGAAGAAAGATCTGGTGTTTGGCCCTCTGAGGGTTACTTAGACTGGAGTGCAGGAGCCACAGAGCTTGGTTCTGCTGTGTGCAGTTTCTGCGGGCCAGAACCTCCCCCCCACCCTCCCCAGCTGCTCTGAGAGGAAGCCCACCAGAAGGCGCTGGCTGGAGGGGGAGAGAGATGGGGAACGAGGTGCACTCTCATCAAAGACACCCGGCAACGGGCACCCAGAGACGGCAGCGGGGCCCTAAGACATGACCCCTGGTCTCTCTTCACATCTGGAGCCAAACTCAGTCGCACGGTGCAGCTGATAGCCAACCCAGAGACAAAGCAACCTCACTGCCCGGTCAGTGGACTGATTCGCAACCCTCTGGGGCAGGGAGCACGTCCCTGTGGGGGCCCGACATACCACCCTTGGCAGGAGTGGAGAGCGCATCTTTCTCCCGAGGGCGGTTGGTGGCTTCGAACCGCTGACCTTGCCCCTCACAGCCCCATGAGTACCCCTACCCCCCTCCTAAAGCTGGCCATTAGTGACCACAGCCAGGAGGGTCGGGAGTGAGAGGAAGCAGGGCCAGGGCTCGGTGGGGACTTTGATGGGATGGCAGACCAAGCGGCAAAGGGATTGGCGGTGTCAAACAGGTGCTCTGCTCTGTCCAACTCCTGGGCCAGATTCTCCGAGCAAACAAGACACTTGGGGACAATGAACAGAGGTTTTCATCGTCAACCCCGCCCCCCACCTTGCTCCCAGGAAACTCCATGGGGCCCGGGACTCACTGTGCATGGGAGTCACCACCACAGCAGTGGGCTGGGGTTGGGGGTCCTCATTAAGCACAAGAAGAATACGGGGCAGGTTCCTAAGTGGGAAGTGGGCTGGGGAGATACGCATGGTGGTGGCGCAGTGCTTATGTGTTTTGGTGAGGTGCAAGGTTGGCAGATGGAAACCTCCAGCCGGCCCGAGGGAGAAAGACGAGGCTTTCTGCTCCTGCAAAAAGTTCAGTCTCGGAAACCCACGGGGACAGTTCTATCCTGTCCTGGAGGGTCTCTGGGGTGGGAACCGGCTTACTGGCAGTGGCCTGGTTGGTCTTTGTGACGACAAGACAGTCGGCCTTCACAGGTTTTTTGCTGGGAACGAGCTGGGGACAAGGAGGATGAACAGGAGAGGTGGGCGGATGCTGGGGGGACGGCCTCCCACCTGCAGGCCAAGAAGGGACCACTGGGAGCCAGCTGCAGGATGAGCTCACACTGGCAGGCCGATTTCCGATGGCCAGCCCAGAACCACTAGACGGGCCAGCAGGATGTGACCTGTGTCCGGTGTCCCGACGGTCAGACCGAGCACTGGCTTCCCTCCACCCTACCCCCTGGCAGCCCAGCAGGTGAGGTGCTAGACTGTTGACCACAAAGCCCCCAGCTCAAACCCACCAGCCGCTCTGAGGGCAGAGGAGGAGGTTACTATCTGCACCCACCAAGATGGCAGTTCAGAAGAAGCCCTGTCCTGGTTGCTACAAGTCAGAATGACCAAGGACAGTGGGTGGGTTCGGGGATCAACCAGCACCATCGACAATAATGTCACAGCTCACCAGACGGCCAAACCAAACCACCTGTCAGAGTCTGATGCCTGGTGGCCCTCCTCTGTCAACCCCCACCCCCACCCCGCTACACACACACCACTGAGTCACTGAGAAGAAATCCGAGGTTGGCAGTTTGAATCCACCAGCCACTCCCAGGGAAGAAAACGAGGCTCCCATAAAAAGCAACCATCTCAGACACCCACAGGGCACTCCTGGGTCAGCATGGATTTGCCTCTGGCGGGTGTCGTTGGCTTTGGGACTCTTTGCAGGAGCAGGTTCCCCCCCCCCCCCCAAATCAGTCCTGCACGGGGAGCTGCTGGGTGAGGGGGAGATTCTGACGGGTGCGCCAGGCTCTCGGACAAACCGCTCTTCCATCCTGGTCCTGGGAGCCTTCTTCCCTTTGCCCAGAAGACAAGCCAGCTGCCACACTGACTCACAGCCCCCCGAAGCCTCATCTTCTTCTAGAGCAGAGGCTGGTGCTTTAGAACCGCCACCCTTGTGGTTGGAAACCCAACGCATCCACCATGACATCCTCCGTGTTCCTGCAAACTCACCGCCGCTGAGGTCACCTGCAAGAAGGACCAAACACAGCAGGCAGGCCTGCCCCTGGGGGGTTCTGAGGTTGCGGGTGTTTGCAGGATCAGACAGCCTCCCCTTTCTCCCGAGGAGCAGCTGCAGGTTCCAAACTGCTGGCTTTGCGGCGAGCAGCGCAACACGTCCCCACTGCACCCCCCGGCCCTGTATGCCCGACTGGCTAAAGTGGGGGGGGGGGGCATGGTGGCCTTGGTAGCCCTGGGAGACAACCTCCCTCCACCCAGCCCCCATGTCACCCCACCAAGCTACCATGTGCAGAGCCTCCTGCCACTCCCACCTCTGTGCTGAGCAGCACTTAGATCTCTGCACCACCATCCTGTCTCTCCTGGAACCGGGACCTCTCCCCTGGGCTGACGTCTGCCTCCTGTGACAAACATACACACACGCCTTGGAGACACACAGCACCTCTCGGAGAGCCCGTCCCCTTAGGCTGCGTTTGCACACTTTGAACCAGACTGATTGACAATGCTGTCCAAGCACAGGCTCCGTAAGTGGCCCGGATGTGGGGAGATGCGGGTCCAGGACAGGAAGGTAATTGATATTTTGCAAAGGACTCAGGGACGCCGTGCAGCCATAACTCCAGCAGCCTGGAGGGGCTGGACCGGGGCAGGCTGACTGCAGCTAGGCCTTTATCAGCACCGCCAGAGGGCCAGCTGAAATCTGATAAGGCTGCAGATGCAGAGCCGAGAAAGCACGCTGACTGAATGATAAAAGCAAGCACCCGGCCTGATTTAGGAAGCAGCGGAGGACTGGGGTGGAGGGCACCTCACACAGGGAGGCCCAGCACCGTTAGGCATGACACCAACCCCCTTCTGTGGGCCCGATCAGTGCTGCCTCCCAGGGGCCCCACAGCACAGGGCAGAGACTGAAGCTTTTTACAGGAACACACAGCCTCAGCTTTCTCCCTCCAGGCAGCCAGTGGGTTTGAACCGCCCACCTTGCGGCTAGTAGTCCGACACCTAACCCCAGCGCCACCTGGGCCTCTCACCCAGGAATCTCCACGCAAACCCCGCCAACGTGGAGCTGAATCTGACGGGTAGGGGAACCGCCTCGGTGCCGGAGACTAAATCTTTCCGAGAGCAGTCAGCCTCATCTTCCCCCAGCGGAGACGTGGTGGCTTTGAACTGCCCACCCTGACGGTCGATCATCCAATGCCTGACCCAGTGTCATCTGTGGCCCCTTCCTGGGCACGGCCGGATGCTCAGAAAGGACACATATGGAATGACTGCGCCTGTGTCCAGAGGCGTTCTGGGACGATGTGGAACAGGCAAGTGAACAGACGCCTGGTAGGGCAGGGGGAACAGGGGCCCCTGCCGGGCTGCTGGTTGCCTGGGGTTCGAACCCCAGCCCCTCCCGGGAGAAAGAGGAGCCTGGCTGTGTCCCCACAGATGGCTGCGTGGCACAGGGACTCTGAGTTGAGTCACCCGGGCAGCAGGGGGTCTTGCAGAGCCCTGCTGTTTACTGATGGCTATAAGGGCTGGGCGAAGATTAGGGATTTGATGTTTAAGGTAAGAGGGGGCTTTGGGAGGTTGGCGGGGAAATTCCATTCTCTGTTCCTTGCATTCTCCCATGAACTTCTGGAGCCCCCTCCCGCTGGGGGTGGCTTCCATCTGACTCTCAGTAACCCTGTTTGGTGGAGTCTAACAGGAGGCCAGAACCTTCTGGGGCTGGGATCTTTATGGGGAAGAGCGGCAGGGCTTTCTTCTGCAGGCTGCTGGGTGCTTTCAAACTAGCAGCTTCGGCCTATCAAGCAAGAGTTTAAAGGCTTAGCCCCCAGGGCTCTGGGCCTCACGCAGGGAGAGCCACTGTCCTTGGGGCCCTGGACTCTGTCCAGGTGACCGTGGTGGTGAGAGACCAGGGGACTCAGGGGCCATTGGCTGTGGGGCAGGTGGGAGGGGGGATGTCTGTGCCCCGGGGGACTGGCTCTTTCTTCCCCACACTGTACAGTCCCATCTCCACCCCTATCCCCATCTCACACCCCTGGGGGACATGGTCACCTTAGAAGACCACTTAGTATCCCAGCACAGAAGTCCACAAACAGACACAGTCATTTCCCCCCCACCCCTCCGGCCCAGGACCCTGCTGCCGCTCTCCCCCACGACGGAGGGGGGCAGATTTGGGGAGCTGGTGGAGGTGGTTGGGGGCTGCCTGGAGGCAAGGAGCACAGTAGGAACATAGGAAGCTCCAGTGGCACAGTGGTTAAGTGCTCGGCTGCTAACGGAGAGGCCAGCGTGCAGGCCCCCCACCCCCAGGCTCTGGGTCCAAGGACTTCCCCCCTCCCTCCTGCCCAGGGTGGTAGAGTCCACACCCGACGGGCAGCTCCACTCTGTCCACCTAGGCCGTGAGTGGGAGTCGGCTGGGCGGGGTCTGGTGGCAGCCGTAGTCAGAAGGCCCAGCAAGACAGAACCTAGACAAGCCCCAAGGCACAGGACAAGGGGACCGACAATGCCTAGAGACTGGGCCCTGACCCCAAGGTGGCAGGGACACAGTGGGGGCTCATCCAGCAGCCTCCTTTCTGACCACAGGCCCAGATGTCTCTGACTCTCCCAGACGACCGAGTTTTACCTGGGCCTGCAGAGACCTACGGAGGCCGGGGGGCAGTGGGGTCACACCTGGACCACTGGCCTCTCAAACCCCCTCACTATGCTCCTGGGGAAAGAGAGGGGCTTACTACCTCCGTGAAGGGTTATAGTCTCAGAAACCCATTTGGGGGGGGGGGGGCAACTCTCCTCTCTCCTCCAGGGTTGGTCTCAGTGGGTCAGCGTCGACGCCATGGCCCCGTGTCTGGATTTCTTCCTTTTCCCGAGGACTTGTCATCCGGGCCTGTGTCTCCTGACCTGGTTAGCATTGCCCACCTTCTGGGCTCTGAGATATGGGTGTAAAACAGGAATGCTCTCCAGTCTCCACAACCTGCAGGGTCTAGTAGGGTCTAGACCCTGTCTAGTAGGGTCAGAATCTGTTGGACGGAAGTGAGGGTCTCTTGGTCTATTAGTTGGTCAAACTTTCCTGGTCCGTGGGGAGCAGATCGATTTCCGCCCTGTGATGCAGACAAGTCTTGCTTCGTGTCTACGACGGCCACCCCTCACACAGCCTACCCCATCCCCAGTTTCTGGTCTCCACAGCTGCTGCGTTCCAACCCTCTGAGCTCCGTCTTTGGGCCAGGGCTGCCCTCTGGGTCTCCCCGGGTTGAGGATTTTGGAGGGCGGGGGGGCTGTCGTTACGTGGTGTTCCTGCCAGCTCGGGGTGATGCCTTTCAGGAGCAGATGAGAAAGCGGGGTCATCTTGCAGAGGGTCTGCCCAGCTCTGTCTGACCCATGAGCTGGTCTCTATCTCCCTCTCCTCGGGAGGCCGAGGCTTGTTCCACATCTTCTCTCCCATGCAGCCCACGGCATCCACACGTGTTCCAGTCAGCAGAACCAGCTCTGGGAACCGGGCACCGGCTAGTTCTTCTTCTGTCTCAGGCCATGGAGGCCGAGGCTTGGGGAGGAGCCCATTTATTCGTCCTCGGGCGTTTCATCAAGAATCTGGCAGCAAGATTCCAGAAACTTCCACGAGGGACGGAGCCCTGCTCAACAGACAAGGCTCGGGGCTAGACACTGTGGGTGGGACCCAGGTGCATGTCTTTATTGAACCCCTCCAGAGAGGGGGGTGGTGGAGGGGCAGGGACTGGGAAGAAGGACAGGCAGGACTGATTCTACCCACTGGCAGCCTCCCCTACCCCCCCACCCCCGGCAGGTGCCCCTAAATACAGCCATGGGTGTGGAGGGGAGGCCGTGATCGGGAGGGAACTACTTCTGGGGCCGTCCCTGGAGAATCTCAGTCGCTCTTTGAGAGAGAGAGAGAGAGCTCTCCCACATGGGGGTGCACATGGTGGTGTGGGGGTGACAGCATGGCATTCACAGGTGCTGGTGTTGCTACTTCTGACAAATGAAATCCAACCCCATGGCCCGAGGGGGTGGCCTCCGACTCCCGGTTTGCCCCCTCGATGCAGGGCCACTGAGAGCAGAGCTCTTTCTGGGAGCAGGCAGCCGCGTCTTCCTCTCCCGGAGCGGCCGGTGGGTCTGAACCACTGACGCTGCAGTGATGCGGCCGCAGCACCACCCCCGGGATCTCTCTCGTTTGGAGGCAACCTTGCATCTCCACCCTCGGGGCGGGAGATCAGAGACGGGGATGTGCACCTGAGCGCAGGGGCCTTGTCAGAAGGCAGACAGACGCCAGCCCAGGGCCACGAAGGGCAGAGGCTGAGTACGAGGCGGGACCCACAACACGTCTCCCGTTCATCCATCCCCTTCCTCCCAGCACAACCGCACGCCTGCACGCCGCCCCCACTCAAGGCTGACCGGGATGCCCTAGCGGCCAGCGGCTTCTGCAACACCGACGTGTCTAAAGCCGGCTCCCATCCCTCTGGAAGCCTTGGGCCCTCGACAGAAAGACGGCCGGTGAAGCCCCACGGAGCAAGAGCACTGAGCTGGGGGGCGGGGGGCTGGGGAAGGCGGGGAAGACTGCGTGGCTCACCGGCATTCCAGGCTGCTTCAGCATCTGGCCGACGCCCAGCTCACTGGCTGCCCCCCTTTCCAGTGAATCACAGCTTTAAAGTGGAAAGTTTAGGCCCAGTGTTTGCCAGCTGTGATGACTCACTAACAGGGCCTCATCTAAAAACCATGCGAGTGGCCCCCAGCGGGGGTGGGGGGGGGCAGTCGCTCAGGGCCAGGGTGCGGGTGGGTGCAGGGCTCTGTCTTCCTGCCTTGAAGGCAGGAAGTGGGAAATGAGCTGCTGCAGCCAGACACGCCTGGGGGACGCAGACCAGAGGTGGCCGGTGGCCTCGACAGAATAGACTATCTCAGGCCATGGATGTTAGAGACAGAGTCCACATTCCCCCCCACCCCCCACCCCCAGAGCATCCCTAGTCCTGCAGACGGACAGATGGACGGACTCTGCTTTTTTCCTGGAGCGGCTGGGGGTCTCAGTAGGGCTCTCTTTGTATATTTAAAGCAAAGGAGCAAAACCCTTCCCTGCAGTGCAGGGGCCGCCACTCTTCACAGTGCAGAAAGCTGCCTGTGCAGCCGTGGCAGATTCCAAGAGCCCACATGCAACAGCGATGTCACAAGTAGCTCGCATCAAATAGTAACAAACTAACAAAATGAAACAAAAACCAGATGCTCTCAGGTCCGGGAGCACTGAGGGAGCCCATGAACTGATGGAGCCCTCTCCCCATAAAGTACGACCTACTATGCGCGGCTCTTCTTTGGTCTTCTTTCTCCAGAGTCGAGACCGGGCTTGGCTCAAGCCCAGCTGAGTCCTCAAAATAGCATGGTGCTTTTCAGCGCTCTAGCGAGGCCTCCCCCCGATGGACGGGCATCCTGTGTTTCCTGACTGCTGCCGAAATGGGCATCACCTGAGAGTCCCAGCACGGTGAGCTCTTTCGGCAACGTCCACCTCCTCTCCGTGTATTATTCGAAGCACCCGACTGCCAGAGAGAAGGGGCAAGTCTGACTCGGGAGGACGGCCTGAGGGCCCCTGAGAGCGACGAGGGCCAGGCCAGGAGAGACCAGTGCCTGAAAAAGGTCCTTCTGTGTGGTCAAGTGGAGGGGCAGCAAGGGGAGGAAGGACCCTGGGAGACGAGTGACACAGGGGCACAGTCAGGAGAGTTTCTTTCCTCCGCGCTGGCGGTCGCTGCCGGTCAGGCGGGACTCCATCGCACCTAACAACGACAGTGGCCACAAAACTGCTAACGCCCGGGTGGACCTGGGATCTGTTCTCAGCTATCCGCCTGAAGCGTCCAGGTTCCCGCCCACCCAGCCTCCATGCAGGTGACCGCCAGAAATGCGCCGAGCAGCAGTGCTGCCTGGTAACACGCGGGGTGCCATGGCCTGGGGTGGACGTCCCAGCAGAGAGCCCGGTGGGAGCCGGTCCACAGGCTGGGTGGCAGCTGGCATCCCTGGAGGTGCAGTGGCACTCGGTGGGCTGTTAACCACCATGCCAGTCATTCAAAACAGCCAGCCGCTCTGAGGGAGAAAGAGGGGGCTTCCTGCTCCTGTAAAAATGCACCGTCTCGGAGACCCACGAGCAGTTCTATGCTGCCCTGGAGGGTCACCGTGGACCCAGTGCCAGGAGTCTAGAGCTTGGTGTTGGGCAACTTCCATCTGCAGGACGCTGTCCTGGGCGGCATCTCTACATGACACGGGAACTTGGAAGTCCCTGTTCTGGGCACACAGGACTTTGCATCTGGTCGGCAGGGCTGCCCCCGCTGCTCAGACGGCGCACGTCGCGTTTCCTCGTGTGAGTTACCTTCCTTTCCAGAACAGATGAGCGAGCAAAACCCCTGCTCTGCACTCTCCTGACAAAACCTCGAAATCAAAACGGCAAGCCAGATTCATCTGGGAAAGCTACCGGGATGTCTGCATCTATGGCCGTGCCATCCAGATGGACGGCACACCCGAGGAGAGACACGATACAGACTGGCACATGTCAGAAGCTATTCCACTCAGGACCGAAGGAGTCTGAGGTGGCTCATGCAGTTGAGCGCTTGACTTCTGGAGGGAAGGTTGGTGGTTCAAACCCCCAGTGACACCCTGAAAGACTGCCCTGCTTCTGAGAAGTGTCAGAACCCATGAAACCAACTCGCTGGGACTCTGGACAGCAACCCGGGAGTTTGCTTGACCAGGGGCACCTCTCTCCTGCAGCGTGCCCAGGGAGTCTGAGCAGCTGAGCTTGCAGGGCAAACACCCCCCCACACACACACTCACTCACTACCATCAATCAATCCAGAGGGGCCCCACAGGGCGGGTCTCTGAGACTGGAAGTCTTTATGTGAGCAGAGAGCCTTGTCTTTCTCTGGAGGAGAAGCTGGTGCTTTAGAACTGCTGGCCTCAACGCATCCACCACGACACCCTCAGGACTCCCGCGGGGAGCATCACCTGCAAGAAGCACAGACGCACGGCCCTCGGGTCCATCCGGGTCACCGTGACCCAACAGGGCGGGGCAGAGCTGCTCTGGCGGGTGTCGGAGGCTGCAGATCTTCGCAGGAGCAGGCAGTTTCATTTTCCTCCTGAGGTGGCTGGTGGGTCTGAACCCCTGGCCTGGTGGGCAGCACTCCGCTGACCCCTCTAGAAGGTGCCCTGGTGGCATCGGAGGCTATGCCCTGGGCTGCTAGCCACAAGGTCAGCGGTTCAGAACCACTCAGCACGAGTGGTGCTCAGCACGAGAAAGATGGCGCGCTCTTGTCTCACCAAGAGCTGCAGGCCGGGGAAACGCACGGGGGCAGGTGTGTCCTGCCCCACATCGACACCGGGCAGTGAGTGGGCAGCAGTGACGGGGAGGTTGGCATCGGACAGCCTGGAGGTGCAGTTCCACTCTGCCACACAGGGGGGCGCTGCGAGTCGGACTGCAGGGGGAAACCGCCGAGGCCCGGCTCGGCAGTTCCCACGCAGCTCCGGGAGCACACGCAGAAATACCCGCTTGGAACGGCTCCAGCTCCGTCCGTCCGGGGCAGGGCTCCGGGAGCCTAGTGCCTCGGAAGCTGCTCTTAGGTTTGGAACGTCCTGTTTGAGGGCCCCTCCCTCTGGCCACGCCCAGAGGAGCTGCCCAGCTAGGCGCTAGCCAGGAGTGGTGGGGACAGGACTGAGGCCGGCCAGGGCCTGGGGAAGAAAAACCCCATCATCAGCTACCAGATGCCTTGGCGCCGGTCCGGGCCCGAGTGGCCGAGTTTGGTCAAGTGATTCATTCCCCAAGGCAAACAGAGCCCCTGCCCAGGAATGGATGCCCGCTGCTCCTGCCCTCCGTGGGACAGGCTGCCCTGGGTTTGTGCTGAGCGGCTACTGGAGCTCAGAGGGCTGAGGATGCCCTGGCTCCACACGAAGAAGGAGGGTTGGCTCCGGTGGCGGCCGCTGGGAGGCCAGCCGGGCCACCACGAAGGTCTCTGACTGCAGGCGGTGACTGGGTTCAGGAATCAGAGAAGCAGGAGAAGAGGGTTGCCTTTGCATCCCGGTGCTGGGGGAGAGCTGTGAGCATGCCAGGGACAGACAGACAGCCACCCTGAAGGACTAGAGGCAGCGAGTTGCTTAGAACAGACCTGGACCGTGGGCGCGTTCTGGCGAGGGGCGGGTGGCTGGAGAAGGACGTCTTGCCTGATACAGGTGAGGGCAGCAGCCCCTTCCCCAGACGACCGACTCAGAGGCTGCAAGGGGAGGGATGCGGACCCCGTCCCACATGCCTACGTCATGGGACCAGGGTGCCTGACAGCTCAGGTGGGAGTCAGAGCTCCAGCAATGGTTTCTAAACAAAGGCGGTGTTGACAGTCTGTTTGTTTTTCTGGCGGATTCTCTCGGGCTGGCCCTCGGCAGGGCCAGAGCGGACCTTTGCCCTGGGGCCCTGTGTCAGGAATGTGGCCAGGCCACTTCCAGACTCTCTATGGGACACCTCCGCAGGAAGAGGGGCCTGCCCCCACCCAGGTAGAGATGACACCCCAATGTCTCCCCGTCCATTCTGATCCGTATCTCAGAGAGAGCAGGCCAGTGGGTTCTCACGAGGAGAGGAAGGCGGGGTTGTGGACAGCGGCTCTGCTCCCGTAACAGAACAGAGCGCTGCCTGCCCCCCACCCTGCTGTCTTTTGCGGGTGGGGTAGGTTGGGAGGGTCCTTCCACTGTGGGGCCCATCGCTCAGCACTGGTCCTGACCACATCCTGCCGCCACCATCCCAGAGGCCTCCTGAGCTGGTCTTTGAAGGAGACACCAAGTCTTTCTTCCTCGTCAGGAATTTCTGCGGAATCCCGTCCACCCTGGGTGACCTTGTAGGTATTTGGAGTGCGGGGTGGGGGCCGAGGAGGGACACTGCTGCTAGCATCGTAGCGGCACACAGGACACAGCGGGACACCTCCACGGACCCACGAGAAGTTGCCAAGTAGGGAGAGCTAGGCCCTGGACCTCAGGGTGCTCCCAGATGTAACCCAGAATGCACCGAGAACCGAGGGCGGGGGACCAGGGGACCCCTGAACATGGAGCGTGTATGTACGTCTCCAGTCCAAAGAGCACCAGGGGGGTAGGAACGGGGCGGTGGGATTCCAGCCAGGGGTCCCATCTCCAGCAGCCCCCCAGGAAAAGGATCAGTGACCGACTCGGGAAGGAGGCAGGCGGAGGAGGTGGCTGAGGCTTCAGCAGCCCTGGGCATGAGCAGCCTGCACAGGTGGGGAGACTTGCTCCAGGTCGTGGGCCATCGGGAGGGAGAGAGGGAAGGAAAAGAAACCTTGAGCGGATGTCGCCCCACGTCCACAGCAAAGTCTCAAATAACAGAAACGGAAGCCCTGTGACCAAGCATCCCCCACCCCCACTGACCCATGTCCCCTCTATCTGCGGGAGAAATGAGCCCTGATGCGGATGGACACATGCACCCCCAGGCCCGTGGTGGCGCACTCCGTAGCAGCAGAGTCAGGAAAGACCTGCGAGGCCTGCAGTGGATAAGCAGACACGTCCACACGCACACGGGGCGCGACACCAGCCCATGTCAAAAAACACGTCACAGAAAGACCGGGCTGTCAGCCCTGGGGAGCAGTTGGCCGCTCAGAAACCTGCAGGGGTGGTTTGACCCCACTGTGAGCGGGGGGTGGAGGGTGACTGTGAGTGGGCACCCTCTCGAAGGCAGTGTGTGTGTGTGTGTGTCCTACACTGAGGCCAGGAAGCAGCCCTCGGCCAACCCTCAGACAGCAGACTTCGTGGGAGACCATGGCGTGAGAAGTCCAGAGAAGACCTACAAAAGACAGCTACTGGGGTGTTGGTGGAAGGGGTGCACAGGGAGTTTCCTACCTGAGGTGTGGACACATCTCCCTGACTCGGCCAGGAGAGGCCGAGGGCACTGTGGGTGGGGGGTGGATCCGCACAAGGCAGAGGAAGAAGCCCAGGTGGGAGGCAAGAGTGCACGACTGTATCCCATTCCATAATGACCGTCCCCAGGAGGACACCCCCACCCCAGCTGGGTGGCTCCGTGGGCTGCTTGTGGCGTTGCTAAGAGCAGGATGAGAAGTTTGAGCCAGCCGGACGCCGTGGGGGAGGAAGACGAGGCTGTCTGCTCCTGTCAGAATTTGCAGCCTCTCATGTTCATATATAAATATGTCTATATATGATGATAGGGAAATAGATCCATGCACATGTATTTAGAGCTTTAGTGTTACGGTAACAGATGGTCATCAGGCCTCTACTCAAGTACTCCCTCAAGGCAAGGACACTTTGTTCTAATAAGCTGGCATTCCATGATGCTCACCTTCCCGAAAGTCGCTGAAGACAAAGTGGATGCATAAGCAAATGTGGTGAAGAAAGCTGATGGTGCCCAGCTATCAAAAGATAGAGTGTCTAGGGTCTTAAAGGCTTTAAGATAAATAAGCAGCCATCTGGATGAGGAGCAACAAAGCTACAAATTGTAGCCCACATGGAAGAAGCACACCAACCTGTGTAAACATGAGGTGTCGATGGGATCAGGTATCAGGCACCAAAAACCCAGGCCCAGAACAAAAAATCCTATCAATGTGAATGAGGGGGAGTGTGGAATGGAAAGACAGTGCTCATCTGTAGGCAACTGGACATCCCCTTACAGAAGCGTCACAAGGAAGAAACAAGCCAGTCAAGAGACAAGTAGTATAACACCATTAAATGAAACATACAACTTTCCTCTAGTTCTTTAGTGCTTCCTACCCCCCACCACCACTATCATGATCCCAATTCTACCTTACAAATCTGGCTGGACGAGAGGATGTACACGGGTACAGATAAAAGCTGGAAACACAGAGAATTCAGGACAGATAAAGTCCTCAGGTCCAATAATGAGAGTAGAAATTCCAGGAGGGGAAGGGGAAGGTGGAGGGAGAAAGGGGGAACCCATCACAATGATCTACATATATCATCATCTCTGGGGGACAGACAATAGAAAAATGGGCAAAGGGAGACATTGGTCAGTGTAAGACATAAAAAAATGATAATTTACAAATTATCAAGGGTTCATGCAGGAGGGAGGGTGCGGGGGGGGGGGCGGGAATGAGGAGTCGAAACCAAGGGCGAGACCACGTAGGAAGCAAATGTTTTGAGAATGATGATGGCGACACATGGACAAATGCATTTGACACAATGGATGGGTGGATGGAAGTGCTGAGAGCTGTACGAGCCCCAGTAAAATGATTTTGTTTTGTTTTGGTTTTTTGGGGGGGGGGCATCACTGCTCTCCGGTGGTGGAGTAGGAGGTTGGACATTGCTCGCTAACTCTGCTGCCTGCTGTGAAAGGGACTCCTCAGACGTGGGGACACCCAGCTCAGTGGTTACAACTACAACAGGTCGTGGTGCTGTAAAGAGTGCGTTAACGCCAGGGCAGGTGGGTTAGGGTCTGACAGCTCATCAGACTGGACACACACACACACACACACACCATGCGCACATGCGCGGTCATGTTTTAGTGTGCACTGCTTCCTTTTTTAATGGTTCATTTCATCACCATCATTAGCTTGTAAATCTTCCATTTCTTGTTATTATTTTTTTTTTAATGGTTGTGGCTGGTTTGTGGGATCCAGGGTGGGTAGATCTATAGAAACAGGAAGTGGATCAGTGGTTTCTTGGGGGGTGGGGCTAGGGAGGCAGAGGGCAGGATAGTAAAGACCACAAGAAAGAAGACGAGGTTCTACAATGGGCTGTGGTGATGACCAGACAACTCTTCTGGATACAACTGCAGGGCCGATTGCACGGTAGGTGGATGAGGTACCCATAAAACTGCTTCAATGAAGAAAAGACCAAGCTTACATGTTGGATGGGCAAGGCTGTGGCCCTTAGACACCCGTCCAGCCTGACACTGACCCCCATTTGTGGCCCAACGCCCAGCCAGCGAACCAAAGGCCTAGAAGGGGAAGAGCCCCTCTCCGCAGGGTAGGGGGGTAGGGGGATGCACCCTCCTTGGAAAATCACCCCTCCCATATCCAACGGGCAGGGTGTGTCCATGGGGTGAGCTCAGAAGAGAGGCAGGCGGGGGCAGGAGCTCTTGGAGGGGGGTAGGGGGGGCAGTCACAGACCCCCCGGGACCTGAGTGTGAAGTGCGCGCGCACACACGACCCAGAAGGGGAGACAGTGAGGAGAGGGGCGTGTCTCCGCCCACATTCGGCTGGCCGGCCACCTGTTCTGTGACATCTCAGCTGTCCTCAGTCATCGGCCCTGTTTCCCCCCACCCCCCACCCCCCACCGCCGGCTGTGCTCCGTCTGGGGCTGCCGCGGGTCACGGGAGAGGCCGGGGATCCTAGTTGATCCCTCGCCGTGGGTCCTGCTGGCTGGACAGCTGAGGGTGAGGGTCGGGTCAACTGGGGAGCTCTGAGGGAGAAGGACCCGGCCTTGGGCCCCCATCACGACGGCAGCCCTGCACTGTCGCCCCAGGGTGCCCGGAGCTGGCTCCGCCGGATGCGCCTTTCTTTGATGCGGTGCTTTCCCGTGACGTTCACGGGAGCTGCGGGGCGGACGGCTGGTGCTCGGTGACTGACCCAGAAAGGCCGTCGGCTCAGGGCCATCGGGGCTCCGTGGCAGCCAGGCCCGGCCGGCTGCTCCAGGACCACGTGCTGCGTCCTCTCTGGGGCCCGAGCCGCCTGACCCCGCCGCCCTATGTGGCAGGAGAGAGGCGCAAGGTGGGCGAGGCGTGGGGGTCACGCTCTTGGCAGGGGCGAGGGGAGAGATCCGGGCAGCAGCAGTTGGGGAACAGAGACCCGGCGGCCCACTCCTGTTTCGACGGCCGGGGAGAGCCGTGGGCTCCACGGCCTGGTCATGGAAGTGAGGGGTGGGGCTGTGGGCGTGGTTTGGGGAGGTGAGGGGTGGGGCTGTGGGCGTGGTTTGGGGAGGTGAGGGGTGGGGCTGTGGGCGTGGTTGCGCGTGGAGAATGGAGGCGTGGGCGTGGTCATGGGGCAAGGGGTGGGGCTGTGAGCCGGAAGCCTGGCAGAGGCCGCCGATGCTTGCGGGGTTCAGGGTTGGGCAAGCAGACAGCCTCTTTTCCCTCAGCGCGGCCAGGCCTGCGGAGCGAACGCCTGCCCTTCCCAGCACCAGACCCCCGGGCCCCTTCAGACCCCGGCCGCGGACCAGCAAGGAGGGCGCCCACTGGAGCCATTTATAGAAAACCCTATTTCGGGAAAGAGGGCCACCAGACGGTCACGGTGCCGTCCTCGCCCCATGGCTCACCACCCTGCCCTCCCCACAGCACTCGGCGCGGATAGCATCTCAGTGCGGTCATGGGGTGGGGTCAGCGCTTACGAGGTGACCCACCCGCTGGCCCGGAATCACCCAAAGAACGGGACTTTCATGCAGGAACAGAGGCGCTATTTTCTATCGTGGTCAAGACTCAGAATGTACGATCCGGCCAAACGGGGAAGCTTGGAGGTGTTCCGGGGGTTGGGGAGGGGAAAACTTCGGGGGGGAGAGAGAAAGGGGATTAAAATGTCACAGGAAATTCTTTTCTGGCAAGTGGAGTGGCTCATGAATGCTTCATTCTTTCCAGAACAGTTACAGCAGTGTAAGTGCGTGGGGCTGGGAGGGGCGGGGGCGGGAGGCGGGCTGGCGGGCACTTTGTAGGGGTGCCGGCCCTCCAAGTCCCTCCTTGGTCACCCTGGTCGGCCCTGAGGGGTGAGAACGCTTCATCTCAGAGGACAATCTGGGTGGGCTCTGTCCTCCGTGAAGGCCTCACCCGTGAACATGCACACGGGGACCCACCAGGTCAGGGTCTGGGTCTGGTTTCTGGGCAGGTGGCCTGGAGCCCGGTGTGGGCAGGCAGAAGGTGTGTGCAGTCCCAAGAGTCACTCCGAAAGGCGGGTCCCTGCAGGTGGCCTGCTCCAGGGCCACCGAGGTGTGCCAGGCTGCCTGGCCTGATGGCTATCAGGCGCTCAGAGCCGCCAAGGACAGGTGGAACCCGGAGGCAACCTCAGGCGGAGGGCGGGTATCAAGCGTGGCCAGCCCTCAGAGGAGCCTGACAGTCTAGGGCCTGCCCCCCTTTGCCAGTGCAGATGAATTTCCTGCTGGGCGCAGTCGAGGGATGATCAGACGATTATCTCCCCAATTACAAGTAATTAGTTGTTTGCTTGTCGTCTCAAATGGGTTCTCATGACCCGCCCACAGCACACCCGGACCACACACACACATCGGTACACGTGCATACACTCGCACACCACATGCATGCACACATACACACCACATGCTCACACACACTGCACACACATACACATCAGATATACCACACACATGCATACACCCCGAACACGCTATACACACATGCACGCACACACATGCACATCACACACACCACACACTGCGCACATACACGTCACACGCATGCACACCACACGCACACACACCCCGGACACACCACACACATGCATACACACACATGCACACACGGGCATACATGCACACTCACACACCAAATGTATGCACACCACACACGCATACACATGCACACATACACATCCTCCTCAGAGGCGCAGGTTCATGCACACATGAACTTGTACATGCACATGCATGCATAGACACACACGCATGGTTGAGGGTGGACACACATACACGGGGACACAGATGGACACACATGCGTGTGCACACACATGGGGGACATGCACCTGCACACCTACACTCATGGGCACACACATGGTCTGGGCTCCATCTCCTTGGCCTCATTTTGAGGTCTCCCCTTGGGCGTGAGCACTCTCAGGACCCCAGGTGGGCAGGGCACCAGGAGACTGCCAGGAAGAAAGGGCACACCCTCCGCCGTGACCCCTTCTTACTAAGAAGGAGACACTCCCCTCCCAGGGAGTCCTTGGAGAGTGGTAGCAGGACTTCCCCAGGGGCCACCCGAGCCACGCCTACAGCCTCTGAGCCCACCACTCAGAGCCCTGGGGGCTGTTAGGCTGAGTCCTGGGGCTCCCCAAGGGTCATTCCTTTCAGGGCTTTTCTGGACTGCTGGGGAGTCCACACCTCCAACCACAGGTTCGTGCTTAATGGTTTTCACCACCAAACCGGCTCAACCCCCTTGCAGGGAGCAGACTCAGCTCAGAGAGGCCCGTCTGCAGGCAGAGGAGGTCTGCCTCGTGGGGGTTCCGAGGTGTCTGCATGGGGGCAGATGATCAGGCCTTCCCCTCTTCAGCTTCGCTGCACCACCAGGCTCCCGAGGGTCCCCCCACCCCGGGAGGGGGGTGGGCAAAGGGGCTTCTGTTGAGGAATCTTCTATGATCGAAGGGAAGCAGTGTCCTGAGCTCCAAATGAAACAGCACCCGGAGACCCTCGGACTCTGTCTGGGGTGCAGGGAGGCACCCACCCGAAAACAAACAGGGTGCTCAGTCCAGTGAGCAGCTCGCCGACACCAAGGGAATGGCTCTCTGCTCATCTCCCAGGTCTTTGGGGACTGATTTGGGGGGTGGGGGGTGGGGGAGAAGGATTGAGGCAGGGGAGGGATCCTGTTTTTCTGATTTTGGTAGCCTGACCTTCTGTGGAAGCTCTGTCCAGCCCAAAGCCTTGGGGGACCTCAGTTGGGTATAAGTGGGGCGGGAAGTGGCCCCTCACTCAGCTGGCCCACAGGGTGCTTGGGAGGAAAGGCAGTGGGGGTGGGGGTGGATGTGGCAAAGTGCAGAACAAAGTCTGCGGGTCCCATCCCCCAAAGAAGCAGCCGCAGGCCCCATGGGGCAGGGTAGGGCTGGTCCTGCGCCTGCTGGGACAGTCCACTTGACAGGAGCAGACGCCTTTTCTTTCTCCTGCGAGAGAGGGAGCATGACTGCCTTCCCTGCACTCCCCAGGCAACCTCTCTCTCAGGGCCGGGGGGGGGGGGGGGGAGGCCCCCCACAGGCACAGGCTGCCCCCACCCTCTGCCGGCAGTGGCTGGGCCAAGGGGTGGAGGCCTGTTTGTAATTCCCGATCCTGTGTGCTTCTGGCCAGGTCTCTCCAGCAGCAGCAGGAGTTGGCAGCGCGCTGGCATTTTTCTCCTGGCGGCTCCTGTTTGTAGCTGGGATCCAGAGGAGCCCCAGAAACAGGGGCCACCCTTCTGGTTTGGCAAGTTTGGGGGGAGGGGTGCACTGGGGCCGGGGGAGGGGGACCGTCCACCCAGGGCTGGTCTCGGGGCAGTGGGATGGCGCTGGTGAGGCCCAGAGAAGACCCCCTCTCTGATGTCTCTCTCACTGGCTCCTCTGGGAAAGGGTCCAGATGAAGGGTGGTAAGTGCCCTGGGGAGATGTGGGGAGGGGGCCACCCCAGCCTGTTCTAGGAGGAAGGCCACCCTGTGGAGGGCGGGGGGGGGGGGCACCTCTCTCCTCCCTGCCCCTGGGCTAGTCCCTGCTTCCATCTCCAAAGATCCCTTGCCCAGTGGCGGAATGCTGCAACTCTGACATTTGCTTTGGTTGGAATGTCCCAGAAAGACAGTCGCCGGCTCTCAGAAGGGTCAGCGGCGAGTGGCCGGCACAGGACGGGGGCTGCGGAGTCATGTTGTCCATGAGGGTCAGTGTCCTCCAGTGTGGGAACTGACTGGACCACCTCCCCCGGGACCCTCCACACAGTTCACAATCGACTTCCATCACAGGAAGGACAGTGACTTGCTTCAATGTAACGTTTCTCCCAGCACAGGGACACCCAGGGTCACTTTGCTTCCCAAGATCAGCTACAGAAGTATCCGTAGCCCAGGCAGGCCTCCCCTGTCCCTTTCCTCAGGAAGAAAGAGCCCACAAACAGGACCCTGCAAGGGAAGGGCCAGCCGTGGGATGAAACCCCAACAGCACGCAGAACATCAGGACTACAGCGCCCGCAGACCACAACCAGGACACCTGGGGAGGGGGGGCCTGACTGCTCCGTCCCGAGCACGTGTGCAGTGGACAAGGTAGGCTGGCCCAGCCCTCGTGCACGGGTGGACTCAGAGTGTGAGGTCACAGAAACTAAAGGGAATGTGTTGTTGGAGATTCATTATTGATCAAGAAGAGGTTTTCAAAAATGATTTGGAAATGCTGAAGAAAACGTATGTACAGGTTTACAGACACGGAATGACCGACTGTTATAAGATTTGTCAGAGCCTCCCCCCCCTCGTGAAATGACTCGTAAAATAAATAAAAAAGGTGTTCATACTGAAATAAGGCCACCGAGAGGGTGATGGGTGGTGGGAAGGGGGGAGGGGAGGCGGTGGGATAGAGGGTGGACAGGTGTAACTGGAGACAGGTGTGTAGCGCACACAGGAGGGAGGTGGGAGGGAGAAACAGGTCAAGCCTTCGGGAGGTTGGATATGTTGTTTAAAACCTGGAACAGCCAAAGCCCGACCCTCACCTAATGCACAACCAAAGCACATCCTTTTGCAAAGTCTGTTAGCAGTTAGCATGGCGGTGTGGTCTGAGCTCCTGGTCCAGAGACCCCTGCTCAGCAGAAGCGGACCTGACGAGGCTTTGTGGTCATAGGCAAGTCCTGGCAGGAGGGCTTCTGGAAAAACCTGTGCAGGTAGGCTACAGACAGGGGTGGGTGTCACCTCTCTGTCAGTGTCACCCAGCACGGCCGCCCCCCCATGGCCCCATCCTGGTGACACTCAGATGCTGACGGAGTGTGCTCCCCTGTGAGCATCCCCCTGACCCCAAGTCCCAGGCCCTGGAGCTGCTTGTCTCCCTGTACCTTTGTTTGGCTGCTGTGCTGAGGCTGCCGTGCCCACACAGTGCAGAGCAGGGGTGTCTTCCCGTCTCACTCACTGGCTCCATCAAGTAATGCCAACTCACAGTGATCCCCCACGGCGGGCTGGCACTGCCCTGTGGGTTTCCAGGGGCGCACATGGTCAATACCACGCACCGACTCCAAACCTACGTCTAAGGTCCGCAGTTCAAAACCACCAGCAGCTTCGAGAGAGAGAAAGGAGGCCCTGTCCTGCCATGGAGTCTCAGAAAAACCACGGGGTGGGGGGCAGGTCCATGGCGTCTGACTCGACCCAGCGCCGGTGAGTGTGACTTTGGTGACACCTGCCTTCACGTGTCACGAGGAGAAGTAAGCAAGAACCAACCATGACAGAAAACACAGCCAGGATCACACCTGTGCTTGGGAGGTCCTGAGCTGTCCACTCCAACTGGGACCCTGCAGCACTGCCCACACCCTGCAGGCCGTCCTCGGCTGCCACCTTCCCGGGGTGAGCACAGGGCTTCTCTGCCCCCCGGGACAGCAGCCTCCCCCTCCTCCTGCCCCCCACTGCATTATTGCGCATGGTCCCACACGGGATTCGGCGCAGACCAACCAAACTCCCAAAGCAACCCCTGACCACTCCCAAGCAGAGTCCCGTTGCTGATCCCCCCACAAGGTGAGCTCTGGAATGTGCTCAGGCTGGGGCCTGTGGTGGGCTCAGTTTGGGGCCGAGGAGCCCAAATTAGATTAGAGCCTCAGGCGCTCAGTCTGACCCTCACAGGGGCAGCCCCACCTGCCCTGAAGGTCTCGGGGGTCAGCATGGATGTGAGGCTGGGGGCTGGGTTTTGCCATGTGGTGCTCACTCCTTCCCTCTGCCAACAGCAGGCAGAAGGCGACACTGGAGCATTCTCGGCCTCCTGAGAAAGTGGTCGGGTTGCTTCCACAGTGAATCAAGGAAGACGGTTCCACCCTCTGCCGCCGTCCGGACTGAGACCTGCCCTACGGGGCTGTGGGGCTGGATCCCGTCACAGGCTTGCCCGGCCCTCGGGGAGGCCCCTCCCTCCCTGCCTGCTTGGGACTAGGAGAATTCACACTGGCCCATTTCCGGGCTCCTTCCTGTGGGTGGTGACCACACTTCCTAGCAGTGAGGGGGACATCCTGGTTAAGAGGCTGCTGCCGTCTGGGACCTTTCTAGAACTCCCTGGGTTGCTGCTCTACCACAGACCCGAGCCCTGGTCACCGATTGGCTGCTAACCAGGGTCCAGTGGCTCTGCCCCACCCAGTGGCCAGGCAGGGGGTGGGGGGAGCCCTGCAGATCTAGGGGACCCTGTAGGGCAGTTCTGCTCTGCCGTGGGGGGAGGGGGGGTCACTGTGAGTCAGACCCCACTGACAGCCAGAACCCAGCCTCTTTGGGCAGCCCTGCACAGAGGGCGGGTGAATGCAGAGATGGGAAATCCCAGGAGACCCGGAGGGAGACAGGCCGGCCCACATCTCTGCCCTCTCTCCTTCCGCCACTGTCCACCCTGGTGCTGAGGGTGGCATGGTCTCTGCTGGGCACAGCTCCCCAGCAGGCTACACAAACCTTCGAGGTGGTGCCTGGCTAGTGAGATGCGGGGAGGTGAAGGGGGTACAGATGTCACGGTGGCTTCTTAGAACTCAGACCCTGAGCCCAGTCCAACCCAGGCACAGCTCCCCGAGATGCTCCCCTGCCCGTCCTGTGCGCCCCATTGCTGGCTGGGAACCAGGTGTCCTGCTCCAGGGGCTGGTTTTGGGGGTCAGTTACCAGGCCTTTCTTCCAGCGAAACCTGTTCTGGACCACGCCCCACCCTCCCAGATGGCCAGGAATCAAATGGGTGAAAATCCTCCCTAGGGCAGACCTAAGACCCACTTCCTCCTGCCCTTCACAGCCGGCCAGCGATCAGAACAGCAGGGCCAGGCACCTCTGGCTCTGCGATCATGCAGACTGTGAGAGTGAGGCTCACGCGAAGCAGTAGTCATCATGGACCAAGCCCGCGGGGCAGGGATGACCCCAGTCTGGCTTCCGCCTGACCGTTCACCTGACAGGTTGCAGAGGGCGTGAAGCAAGGCTGTGCTGTGTGTGACACAGTTTCCTGTCGACCGACGGACCTCCTTCCAGCCTGGTCCGGTCCCGTCCAAAGCCCCCCTCTCCACCCCTTCGAAGCGAAAGAGCTGCAGAGAGAGTTCGGGACCTGGAGAAAGAGTCCTGTGGGGTGGCCCTGAAGTGCTCAACCGCCAACGGGACAGGCTGGCCATCTTCACGCCCCCAGTGGCCGGCAACGTTGCCGGGCAGATGATGGCCGGGGGACCTTCTCCCTGGGCGCCAGCATCCACGCCACATCTCTCAGCAACAAGACAGGACCCGGTCGGGCCTTTGAAATCATAGCAGGGCCAGTCACGGAGTCGCCCAGGGGGAAGTGCTAACACAAGTCGTAGCCAGAGGGTGGGACCCAGACTCCACCCACTGCCATTGGGGTCAGCCTCTCTCCTAGGGATGCCAGAGAGCAGTGGGGTCTCGACCCCTCTGGGAATCAAAGGACCCTTCCAGAGGGGTCACCTGAGGCCCTCGGACAACACACGTTTCCAATGGTCTCAGGGACCCAGACACCGCTCCTCCATCTGTCTCCAGGCGGGTCTGCCCACATGCAGATACGCCCACCTATGAGTACCCAGCATGGAGACTGTTCCCCATGCAACACCATGCTTTAAGATACAACTTCATTTGTTTGTTATTAGAAGTCAATATCTCACAAGATTGAATGACTTACTGCTTTGTGTGATTCGTCACGATGTTTTAACGATGTTCAGTTTATACTAATGAAGATGAAACTACATCCTGCCTATCAATATTACACGGCAATTCATAAAAGCGGCAAAATTGCAGCGATGAAGTAGCAAGGAGATAAATTTTATGGTGGGGGAGGGAAGGTCATGAGGAAAGGGTCACGCCATGAGGAAGGTGGAGAACTGTTGCATTAGAGGGCGCTGAGGGCACATCTTGAGGACAGCAGGCAGCCTTGTTTTTCTCCCTCAGAGTAGCTGCTGGGTTTGAAATCCGGACCTCGTGGTTAGCACCACCAGGGAGTCTCAAAGGAATGGGGCTTCCACCCCCCCCCCACCCCCCAGACAGCTTATTCTCTGCTTCTGCATCTCTGGCAATCTGGATGCTCATGCAGCTTTTTAAGATTCTGTGTTTTTGCTTTTCAGTTTAATAGCGCAGGGAGATTGTTGTCCAGAGAGTGAGAAGGGGACTACAAACCCTGTAGCATGAACTCACACCACACACATGCACACACATACATGCACACCCCTCACTGCCATCCCGTCCACTCCAACCCCCAACACATCCCCTCCCAGGGTCTCCCCACTTCCCCACAGGAGAACAGTCCCGAGGGGAAACAGCTGTTCATATTCAGCAGAACATCAAGCCGCCCTGGTGGTGCAGGGGCTCAGGCGTTGGGCAGTTGACTGACAGGTTGGCAGTTCAAACCCCCCTGCCGCTCACCAAGAGAAAGAAGAGGCTGCTTGTGCTCACAAAGTTGGCAGCCTAAGGAACGCTGTGGGGCAGCCCCTCGTCCTCGGGGACTGTCCGGGATTGGAGTGGACTGGGCGTGTGTGTGTGTGTCCCCTCTCCTCTCCCCCTGGACAACAATCTCCCCATTGATGCCAAAGTGAGGAACGGGGTGGGGGTTCTGGGAGAGACTTGAACCCGGCACGGCAGACCCCTCTCCAGAACAGCCGCTCCTTGTCCTCCATCCGTGTGTCCAGCGCTGGCCACACAAAGGCTGCCTGTGCCCGGCGGCCGGCCCTGGTGAGTGAGCTGGGATCCATCCGCTCATTCCGACCCCCAGCTTTATCCAAGGGCCTCCCCGCGGGCAGTCGGCCCCACTCACGCCCTGCCGCGCACGGTGACCTCATGCAGGGAGAGCATTGGGAGCCACGCCCTGGCTCCCGTGCCCAGCTTCCCGCCCACATCCCGGTCGACCGTGGTTTCAGGACGCCCCCACCCCCCACCTGGGGATTCCTTAGCATGCACTTGTCCGCTTGCCCTGAGGAAGGAGCCCTCCCAGCCTTTCTCTTGGTGGGTCATCGCCCAGTTGCCAACCAAGAGCTGGGCGATTGGAGCCAGAGACAGGGGGCCGCCTGCGTCCATCACACAAGCCGGCAAGCCTAGCCTGAGGGGCTCCATGTCCATCAACAGAGACGGGGGAAGGCAGAGTGGAGCTGCCCGTGGGCTCTCCAAGGCTGTAAGACTTTGAGGACTGCGACTACCCCGTCTCCCTTCTGTGGAGCTGCAGCTGGTTGGTTAGGGGCACCAGGCCCTTTCTGCGGAGAAGACAGACCACCTGGGAAGCCTGACAGGGTTGTGCTGGTCTGTCCTCAGCAGGCCTGTGAGTCGCAGCCGGTTGCCCAGGAACCCAGAGGGGAGGGAGGGTTCTTCAGGTTGGGTTCCTGGGTCCTAGGTCACACCTTGGTGCACAAGGGTGCAGGCATCTGAGACGCAAGCTCCTGGGAGAGCGGGGGGAGGGCCCTGCTGGACTGGACAGCCCCATGTGTGTCTAGTCCCTGCGCTGCAAAGCCACAGACGCTGTGTCCACATTTTCCGCCCTCCATTTGCCACACCCCGAGGCAGGCCTAGCTCCCAGGTCGAGTCTGTGGCTGCACCGTGGCCTTGCGGAAAGCCCCTCTCAAATTCCAGATTGAGAGCAGCATCCTTCTTGGGAACACGGAACCCCCAGGGAACAAGCTGATGACACCTGGAGGCCGTGGCCCACACAGCCCCCGGCCGGCCACTGTGGCTTGGACATGCTGCCCGAACACCACGGGCCTCAGTGCTGTCCCTTTATGGAACATGGGCCTCAGGGCGCACCGATGAGATGAGCAGATGGGAGTAGGCAAAACCCTGGAGCAGGGGCTGGCCCAACACACGTGCTCCCGCCACATGCGTCAGGGAACCGTCTTACCAGCCCCCACAGAGCCAGCCCCGCGCCTCTGCTTGGGCCTCCTGACCCCACCAGGGAAGCAACGGGTGGTGCTTTCAGAGGTAGGGTCTCCTGAGGGCTCTCCCATTTCCCCAGGAGCGTCATCATCAACCTCCTTCGCAGGCACTGACCAGCTGCACGTTCCCACCCCGTCAAATAAGACGTGCACACAGACACACTTCAAATCCCCAAAGCACAGACTCGGGGAACCCAACTTTCTGTCTGTCTGTGTGGGGGCGGGAGACCGGGGTAGCACAAGGAGAGCGCCAGGCACTCAAGGAAGATACCAGAGTCCGCTCCTTTCATTTCCCCCCCTGAGCTGGGAGACGCCCCTTAGACGCATCCATGGGTAGACCCATCCATGAAATTTGTTACCGTCGGGAACCTGAGGGCGTTTGCCAATCACATTCAAACCCTTGGTGGTGGGGGGCGGCCGAGGGCCTGTAAAGGCAAGAGCCCCACGGAGATGTTCTGTATGGGACCACACAGCCAGGTCTCTGTTCCGCACGGCCCTGCGTGGGCTTGAACTGCTAGCCTTTCTGAGCGCACATAACCACTGCACCACGGGGCTCCTTCCTCTGAAGGGCGTGCTACTTCTGACACTGTGCTCTCTGGCCGAGTGCTTGGGCCTTGAGCCGCTGGCCCAAGGTCTGCCCGCTCCCCCAGGGGCGGGTGGGGGGGGGTGCTGTGCCTCAGAATGGACCCGCACTCCCAGCAACAGCTCCTATGGGGATTAAAAGGCCTCCCCAGCTGCCGAGCGAAAGCCTGGCCTGGCTTTATCTTTCAATCCCGCTGCGGCCGCCACCGCAGGGAAACGCTGGCTCCGTCCCTATTCAGGCGGGCGCGCACCGCCCGTGGGTGACCTAACATCCTTCCTGTGCCGGGCCGGCTTCCTTCACACAGAGCCCGCTCCCGGCGGGCGCGGAAAACAAACCCGGATTTCCAAGGGAACCAAGTCATTCAGCTGTCGGGAAGGACTCATTGTTCTCCTGGAGACCGTACAAGGAGATTGTCCCCATCGAAAACCCCGACTTCCCCTCACCGAGTCCTCACCACTCGGCTCTGCCTGCGCGCACTGGCTCAGGGGCCCAGAGCCTTTGCTAAAGCTGGCTCTAGACTTCGCAGGGGGAGCTCGATCCATGGTTGGAGTGGCACTTTGGGTCTGGAAAGCGGCAGTGGTGGTGGTGGACTGGCGGTGGACATGTCTGCCTTGCGTGTCTCCTACACAGGCAGCCGTTTGGGAGTGGGCTGGGTCCCGCTCTCTACAGGACCCCTGGTGGCCCTGAGGCGGGGTGGGGGTCGGGGAGCCTGTGGGCTCCTGCTCCCTGTGGGCTCAGGGGTTCAAACCCACCAGCCGCTCTGTGGGAGAAAAATGAGGCTGTCTGCTCCCACACAGTGCGGCAGCCTCGGGTCCCCAACAGATGAGGCTCTAACTTTCACTTCCAGGGATGACCCAGGCTCTCGATGTCCAGGCTGTGGAGACGCGGGCATCTACCTCCATGCAGCTAAAGCAATCCCCGGGCGTGCCACTCCATAAACTCTGTCCGCAGGTCTGCCTGAGGGAGGGGCGGGCGTCTGTGGACCTCCCTGTCAGGTGCAGGGCGGAGTAGAAGGCACAGCTCCTGTCAGTGGCAGGGGCTGTCCGTCTTGACAGGACCAGACAGCCTCATCTTCCTCCCACGGAGCCCCTGGTGGGATTGAACTGTTGTCCTGTGGTTAACAGGTAAATGTGCAACCCACTACACCACGAGGCTCAACATTAGATGGAGGGAGAGAGAGAGGGAGAGAGAGGAGGTTTAAAAGAGAACAAAACCAAAACCAAAGCCCCAGAGAGGCTCAGTGCCGGCAGATGTTCGCATCCTGCCCCCTTCCAGCCTCCCAAACAGTGCCCCGAGCAGAGCAGGCTTCCCCAGGTTGCTTAGCCCCCGGAGGGGGGGGGCACAACACCAGGAGGGCGGATAGCAGGTCTAGCGGTCAGGTGGGGAGGGGTCGCAGACCGAGGGCTCCTTGACGAACTGGCCTTTTTGACATCAACCGCATGAAACCAGCCCGGCTGCAGGACACCCCCCTCCCACCTGCCGCCCCTGGCCGCGTGTGCAGTGTGGGCTGTGACGGACCCTGGCGTCCTCCTGGGGCAGGCTTTCGGCTTCTCTGCCCCCCCCTCCCCTTCAAGAAGCAAGTGCCCACACCTGAGGTCCAGGCACTGGGGCAACGGTGGGAATACGCAGCGGTCAATTCCGCACTCCCACCACCCCGCCCACCGGTCTCGGCCCGCTTTCTGGAGGGACCTGTGCTGGGTCGGGACGCGCAGGTGGCTCGGAGGGGCGCTTCGCCACCCAGGACGCCGCCCTCCACGTTGGCCCGTCATGTGGCAGCCAGGTGCTGTCACCGGGCGCCCAGCGGTGCCCCGTCCCGGTTATGTTCCCGGCGGCGGGCGGTGGGGCGGGCCCGAGGGAGCCGGCAGCGGCCGGGCGCGAGGCACCAGCTCCAGCAGCTGGCTCGGCCCCGACTCACCTTGCTGGATGCGGGTCACGAGCTGGTGGCGGGCGCGGATCCGGCTCACGCGGTAGGTGGGGCGCCTGGCCGCCTGGTCGAACCGCAGGACCAGCTCGGGGCCGGGGGCCGCCGCGGCCCGCAGGGGGTAGCAGCCCGAGGCCGGGGCCCTGGGCGCCCGGGGCAACATCCCGCTGGACCGGCCTCCCGCACGCGCGCACGCAGTCCCCGGGCTCGGCTCCGGGAGCGTGCCCGCCCTCCTGCCAGCCAGGGGACTGTTTCTTGACTTTTTTTTTTTTTTTTTTAAGAAGAGGGAGGCGGGCGGACCTGCAGCTCCCAACTCCAGCCCCCGGGGCCCTCATGTGACCTTGGAGACCAATGAGAGGCGGGCGGCAGGCAAGGGGGCGGTCTGGGCGCCGGGCGGCTGCCACGCCCGCTGTGGCAGGAGCGCAAATCTCAATGACATGTCTGCCAGCTGAGTCAGCACCTCCAGGGTTGCCCGGGCCAGCCACAGGTTCGAGAGCGCCCATGGTACCTTCTCGAACGATCTCTGGCCCTCCAACAGACCCCTGAGGCCAGGTGAGGTGGGTGCCCCTGGATGCTCCCTGGATTTCTAGTCCAGCTGTTAGCCTCAAGGCTGGCGGTTCAACCCCCCCAGATACCCCAAGGGAGAAAGACGAGGCTGTTGGCTCCCGGAAGAGCTACAGCTGCCTGAAGTCTTGGGGCAGTTTTGCTCAGTCCTGCAGGGTCACTGTGAGGTGGAATCGATCCCACAGCAACGGCTTGTCTGTTGACCTCGAGGAAGCAGAGCAGATGGCCAGCAGACCTGCGGCAGGCCACGCAGGGACAGCACTGGTCCAGTAAAAGGGCAGCATAGGGGTGAGGGTCGGGGGAGGCTCTCATGGAAAGATGCCTCCTCCCAGGGGCTGCCTTCTCAGAGCAGGGGAGCCAGCAGGGCCCTGGGAGCTCCGCCTCAGAGAGCCGCCTTCTGGAATGTTCTCCAGGAAGCACCCCCTCCTGACCATTCCCACTTTCCTGGTTTTCTTTTTAATTGGAAGGATTGTTTTCAACATGCGAGGCTGTATTTTTATTTAGTTCCGCCCAAATCCCCCCGGCCCAGCCCACCCCCTGCCTCTTCAAGGGGGCTCTAAAAGCGTGGGGGGGGGGACGCCCTGGTCTTTGTATAGATTCCATTCCATGGGCTTCGGTGGCCTGTGCCCGTGAGAAGCTTCCAGAGCCGGAGCCTGTGTGGGTTGGCATCGACCAGGGGAAGCACACAGCCAGTCAGTGGGCCGCCTCAGAGCCAGCCTCTGGGCAAGGCAGACTGTCGGGGGCCCTCGAGGGACATGGCTCTTGTCAGAGCAGACAGTTTCATCTTCCTCCCACAGAACACGTGGTAGGTGAGCAGCCCAACTCACAACCCACTGGCCACCCAGCCTCCTTCGCAGCCAAGAGACAGGAACGTCTCATTCACCGGGTGGAGCGACGGGGGAGTGTCTGCCAGACCAGGAGAAGGTTTGCTGGGGGCCCGGCTCTGGCAGGTGCCCCTGGAGTGAGACGCTGGGTCCCTCAAACCCCAGTGATGACGACCCACCCCGGCCACACTGCAAGGGCCACTGACAACGTGCTGGCTGCACTCCAGTCGCCATCATCCACGTCTTCTTTCTTTCTCGACGGTGAAATGTTTCAAGCTTCTGTGGAAGGAGCCAGTGGTAAGGCTGCCTTCCACAGATTGGGGGTGCGGAGGCTGTTGTTCCTGAGGGGCAGATATCGGTCGCCCTCACCTCTCCCTGAGAGGACACAGAGATCAGCTGCCAACTCCAAGGTCAGACTCCAACGGACTGAGACGGGGCACTCTCCCTCGTGAAGACAGTGTGGTTTGACTCTGTGATGTGGGCTCATGGGAGTCAGAATCGACTCACTGGGCCCCAGCCGTCGCAGTGACACATGGGTGATTTGAACCTGACTGCCTGTTTTTTAGAATCTGTTTGTTTGTTTTGTTTTGTGGCTGAAGTTCATCAGCGCTACTCTGGGAATTGCTTAATGTAGTTTCCTTTGGGCAGTGCATGGTCTTGTAACTCCCACCAGGGTGGAGCTATGCAAATTAGGGTCTGAGATCCACAATGGGGATTGGACAGATGGCTAAAGATGCAAATAAGGTGCACACAACCCACACATGGGGCAGGGGTGTGGAAGCCTAATATGGGGATCGCTCAGCTCTGCCATCTCGCTAGACTTAAAACAAACCTTCCCAGAGGTGGAGAGAAGAGCGGGTCTTCCGGATTCAGGGGTGTCCTTGTCCCCTGGCAGGTTTTGTCACAGGGCTCCCATATGCCATGGGATGTGGTCATTCCACGGCTGGTTCCACCTGCCCACCTTAACTGGACCCCTAGAAGAATGCTCCTTCCACATCCACACCAGCCAGAACCCCCTGACATGCAAATGAAGTTAGCGTAAATGTTAGCATCTTTCCATTTGCAACACTCTCGGCTTGTTCTAGTGTGTGGCGCAGCAGGCTATGTGTTGAGCTGCAAACCACGAAGTCAGCAGTTTGAAACCGCCAGCCTCTCTGCCTCGGAAAGAGGAGCAGTCTCAGAACAGGAGTAGTTCTACCTGTCTGATGAGGTTCCTGTGAGGCCGTGTTGAAGGGATGTCAATGAGCTTTTTGACTTTTCCCGCTTTCTCCGGGGCCAAAGTTTATCTGTGTCTCATTTTGTTTTTGCCTGCAGAGGCTTTGCAGGTCTGATCCTCCGTGAGTGGGAAGCGGGACAGGCAGATCAACACCGGTCAGTGACTTCATCGCGTCCTCAGGGTGACCACAGGGGTGCAGCCCCCTGCTCCCTCCCTGAGTCTGCCCATCTCCCTGCCCCTTCCTGCCTCAGAGCTTTGGCTTGGGGCCACAGCTGCCTTTGGGGGGTAGCCATTGGGAGTGTGAGCTGACTGCGTCCACTGCCTGTCCCTGTGCGAGCCTGCGTCAGGGGAAGAGACAGTGCATTGACGCTCGGTTCTGGTGCCTGTTGTAAACAGCCTTTCTAGAAAGTTCTCTCCTGTTCAAGAAGACGACAGTGGGTACGTCCATACGGACACTTCTCCAGAGGCCGGGTTTTATGACTTCTCCACAGCCTGGGCACCATGGACACGCTGCGGCCTGGGGCAGCATCAGGGACCACCTGCAGGGTCATACAGCATTTCGAGACACAGGACCCAGGTCAGGGGACAGTGGAAGCCAGGAGCTGACCCTGGCCCCCACTCCCTTGGGCCTGCAGAGATGGTTCAGGCAGACAGAAAGTGGCTTATTAGGCCCCAAGGTTGTGTCTGCTGCTCAGAGGGCTAGACAGATAGGGCCATGAGCTCATCTCTGCCCTCCTGGGCATCCCCCGGGCTCTGGGCCCTCTCGGACGGCTCTCCTTGCCTTGGTCTGTGTCTCAGGGGCTCATCTAGGGACCGGTTCATGTGTGGTTCACAGAGTCTATAGGTGGACGAAGGGGAAGGGGAATTGTCCGGACAGGCGGTGACCGTCGACCCAAGGCCATTGGGGACCCAGGGCCCAAAGCCACACCCAAGCTCACGGCCATCGAGTCTGTGCTGACTCTATCAGTTGGCAGGAGTAGAAGGCTGCCTCTCACGGAACTGCAGGTGGTTTCAAACTCCCGACCCTGCGGATCACAGCGGTGCTGTTGCATCGCAGAACCGGGACCCAGGAGGCCACCCCCTCCACCACCCCGCCCCCAACATTGACTCGTCACAGTGCAGGTGGGAGAACGGGGCAGGAAGGGACCAGGCAGGAACGGGGCAGGAAAATCTTAAAGCCTTGGTTCTGTGCTCTCTGATCCTTCACACTCTTGAGCCCTGGTGTGTCTCGGTGCCCACCAACGGCACCCTAGCAAGTCCCCGAGGGCAAGGCTGCCTCTCTGGGCTATCGACAGGAGCTTGGAAACCCCCTGCTATTAAGGCAGATCCGACAGCACCCAATGCGGGGTTTCCGTGGCTGCAAGTCTTCAGGGGACAGGTGGCCTCATCTTTCTCCCTGGAAAGCAGCGGCTGGCTTTGAACCTCCGACCTGGGGTTGACAATCTCATGCTTTGCTGACAGGGCTCCCGTCCGGCCCGTGGTCAGCAAGAACTCAGAGGAGGCTGAACTTGTGCACGCTCAGGCCTCAGGGCCGTCCACCCTGGCTTCCTCCCACACACCTGGTGCTCAGAGCTTTAAAAGAGCCGGCCAGGACATCAGAGAATCCATCTTGTCAGAGGGAAACGATGCCTGTGGGTGGGGTGTGGTCAGGGAGGAGACAGCACCAGACAAAGCACTGCCCGGGAATGACGTATGTGTGGCCGTGACAGCATCTCCTGTCACCCTGTGAAGGGGCGGGGGGAGTCTAGCCTGTCTGTCAGGTCACAGCCTGATGACCTCATTTGGAGGCACGAAGGAGATAAATAGCTCGCGGGGGGCCAGCCACACGTACTCCCTGTGAGACAGTCCTGATGACAGCTGAGGAGCTACCTTGAGGCAGCTGAGCCCTGGAGCTGGAGGGGCCACGAGACTTCCCACTGACCGGCCTGTGATCTGCTGCATGCGGCGTCAGTGCAGGTGATGTGTGAGTCTGGAGAGGGAGTTACAGACTGCCATCGGACATGTGGGCTAATATTGGACTTCAGGACTTGATCTGGACCAGGCTGGGCAGTTTACTTCAAGTACAATGACTCGTTACATAAAGCTCTCTCTGACTCACATGAGTGTCTATGAATTTGTTTCTCTAGTCCACCTGGACTCAGGCCACATGGGAAGGTCATGAGGACCATCTCTACCCGGAGGGGCCCCTGGACAACAGTCTGCCGCTGACCATCTCTGTGACATTGCCAAGAGAGGCCGGGTATTGCTGTGCACAGCCTGAGCCGGTGTTAGCCAAACACGCGGTCTCTGGGCTCCATGCTTTCTTGCAAAAAGGCCTCCCTCCCTGAGGGGCGGGCCGTCTGGCCTGGACCACCTGACTGCCACTGTCTCTCTGGGCCCAGTCCCGCCTCCCCTCATGGCCCTCATCCACCAGAGACGGCAGAGGACAGTCGGCCTCACGTGACCAGGGTCCACAGAAGGTGTTGCTAATAAACTGTAGATGCTTTTATGAAGCAAACTATTGGAATGTGAAGCTATTATTTCCCAATCTACACCCCTTCCCCCCTCCAGTCTCGGTCCATAGGATAAGGAAGATCAAAGGATTGATGCATTTGGTAATGTAGAGGGATAGGGTTAGGTAGTTTGAGATTGAGTGAGTGAGTGAGAGAGTGAGTGAGTGAGTTAGATAATGAGTGAGTGAGATAGTGAGTGAATAAGTGAGAGAGTGAGTGAGAGAGTGAGTGAGTGAGTGAATGAGAGAGTGAGCAGACCCCTGGGAGCCACTGTTCTGAGTGGATAGACCTTGTGTGTTAGCCCAGGTAGACTAAAGAAACAGATTCAGAAACACATATATGGATATGAGAGAGTTTTATAGAAAAGGTAATTGTACATTACCAAGCATTCCAACCAAGTTCAGTCCAAGCCCACAATCTGGTATTAGCCCATATGTCCTGTAGCAGCCCATAAAGTCTTCTTCAGGCTCAGGAAACGCATGCAGCGACGCCGAATGCAAGATGATCACCAGCCAGATGGGTGGAAAGCCTTTGGATCCAGTGGCGGTGCCAACATCTCAGCGCGGCGGGCTCTCCATATGGCTCCTCTGGCTTCAGGGGTCTGCTTGCATCCATGTGGCTTCTCCTCAGGGATGTCTTGCAGGAAGTAAGTCTTGTCAGTAGAGAGTTTCCAAGCGAGAGAGACAGTGTCTCTGCCTCCAAGAAGGAATGACCCCATTTCCCAAAATTCTCAGGCGAGAAGGCCACGCCCACACAGAGGTCTCCTTGCCTATCTCCAGATTGACAGGCTGGCCTCCATCCACCTCTCCACTCTGCATCCTCAAGTTGACACCACAGCAGGCCACTCCACCCCTTGATTTCCATGTCTGAGGTGGCTCAGCAGCAGACCCGGGAGCGCCTGGGTGCTGGCAGTGCCTGCAGCCAGCCCTGAGGGCAGAGGCATGCCTCTACCTGCGTCGCTTAACTCCTGCGTGTACAAACCAGAGCCTGTGAAGCCACACTTTTTGACTTACCCTTGTCTATATGGGTATAGAAACATCTATTTGAGTTAGTGGTACGTGGAAGGCCAAGAGGAAGAAGTCTCCCCACCACTTTCTGCAGGCCCCTCGTAGGAGTTCCGACAGATGGTTGGATGCCACCAGAGCCCCCTCGTGGGCAGAGTCTAACTTCCCCATCGGTCTGCCACGGTCACATCTCCATGGAAGCAGACCGCCAAGACCGCCGTGTCTTCTCTCCAGTGGTGCCTCGGGGTGGGTATGAACCGCTGACCTTTCTGGGAGCAGCCGAGTCGGTCCCCACTGCTGTTTCCACAGACTCAGCCCTCCACGTCCCGGTGTAGAGACGCCATCGCCAGGTTCTCTCTGGGGTTCCCATTCTGTACTCGAGGCCCGGGGAGGCGGGTGGAGGGCTTGTTGGGCTTTGCCCTGGGGAAGCCCCTCCCAAAGGGCCTTTCATCATCCCACGTGAGACAATCGGGTATTTGGAAACTGCATCATCTGACAAATATGTATTGACTCCATTCTTGGAGCTGGGAATGCATGTGTGAAGAAGACAGACAATGCCCTCACCCTCCCATGAAACCAAACAGCGCCTTACTGTGTTTTGGGGGGAAAGTTTAGATGATAAATCGGGTTCCCCTGCAAGAGTGGCTGTGCCTCCTCGAGGGCGGCACGGGCCCCAGCTGCCCCAGAGTGCCGCACTCTCAGCCTTCCACCCTGTCCACCTGCCTCCCCCGGCCCCAGAGACAGAGGCTGAATGAGCTAAAGATGAAAGCAGCAAGAACAGCATGCATGAAGACAGTCGAGGGTCATTAAAAGACAAGACAGGTGAGAGCTCATCGCAGGGGGGATCCAGGACGGATAACCCACATGGGACCGATAATGAGAGTGGCCATGCCAGGAGGGGGCTCTGATCACAATGATGGACATTCAAGCCCCTGCCAGGGAGATGGACAACAGAATAGTGGGTGAAGGGAGACGGCAGTTGGAGTAAGACATGAAAAATTTTTAAAATAAATTATCAAGTGGTTGAGCCCCCCAATAAAATGATTTTAAGAATAAATAAATGCAAATAAAATGAAAAACAAGAAAGGAAGAAAAGGCCAAGGGGGGTGTCAGAAGAGCCTGAAACTTGCTCTTGAAGATGGTGTAGCTATGTAAGCCAAGATGAACAGAGCTGAACAGACATCGCCAAAGGACAGCTTGGAAAGACGAAGGACGGTATTAAGATGTCAGGTGCAAAGACCCAGAGTCGGTGAGCCGGCCAAGAAGACAGACTCAGCACATACCAAGGTGCAGAGACGGAAGGGGAAAAAATCCCAGGCTCCGGTGGAAAGACTGAAGGATTCTATGGGCAACGTAACCAACAGAGCAAGAAGCCTCAAAAGAAGATGGGAGGAATACACAGAGTTACCTTCCTCAGAGGACGAGTGGAGAGCCAACCATTTCAAGCGGTTGCTCATGACCAAGAACCCAGGATCCCGAAGGAAGACGTCCAAGCCCCACTGAAGGAAATTAGCCGAAAACAATGCTTCAGAAATTGGCACGACACCAATGGAAAGGTTTCAACAAGCTGGTGCAGGCCTGGAAGCCCTCGCTCATCTGGGCCAAGGTATTTGGAAGACAGCTTACCTGGCCAACCAGCTGGAAGACAGCCACACCTGTGCCCATCCAAAGAAAGATCATTCAGCAGAGCACAGGGATGATGGAACAAGAGCAGCTGTATCACCTGTGACTGCATATTTGTTGAAGATTGTGCAAGAATGGTCTCCACGGCCCACTGACAAGACGCGGCCAGGAACCCAGACAGGACTGAGACCAGGGTGTGGAACCAGGGACTTCGTGGCCGATGGCCAAGGAATCTTGGCTCAAAGCAGAGGAGACCAGAAAGGTGCTTCTTGTGCTTTATTCACTGTGCCAGGCATTTGTCTGTGTTGATGGTAACAGCCTGGAGAAGAATGGGAATTCCAGGACACTTCCCATGCTCCTAGGGAGGCTGCTCGGGAGTCAGAGGCACTTGTGTGAACAGAACAAGGGACTACTGCATGCTGAGTCAGAAAAGGTGTGGGCCGATTCAGTCTGCGCCCTGAGAAACGCAGCCACGCAGTTAAATGACGTGCAGGGTGAAGACGGTGGCATCAGGGAAGTCTTATTGACAGGACGCAGGTGACACAGTCTTGCTTGACGAAAACAAAGGGTCCCTGACCCCCTGGGTGATGAAGCTCGGAGGCCACCGCCTCCAGCATGGGTTACAACACAGCAGTCCAGAAATTAGAGGGCATCTTGCACTGGGAAAATCCGTTGCATGAGACCTCTTTAAGGGATGAAAGGGCAAAGCAGGTCACTTTGAGGGCTCAGGTGACCATGGCCCCAGCCATACATTGTCCACGACCTCGTGCACGCTGAGAGCCAACGATGAGCCAGGAAGAGTTTGGAAGAAGGAAGCATTTGAATGCCCAGGCTGGCGACGGGCCCGCCAAAGGCTCACGGACAGCCAGATGGATTCAGCAGATCCGTGTGGGAAAATGCCCCTTAGGGACAAGGGCGGTGTGCTCCTCGGATACTCAAGTACAAAGCACTCAAGCACTCTGGACGTGCTGTCAGGAGAGACCGTCCCTGGAGAAGGACATCTGCTTGATCTGTTAGCCTGGCTCAACTAGAGGACCAATTGCAGAGACATTCATTTGTGTGTGAGAGAGAGCTTTAGATAGAGTCATTCCATGTTGAGAAAACATTCCAGCCCAGGCCAGATCTAGTCCATAAGCCCGATATTTAGTCTTTAAAGTCCTCTTCAGACTCACAAAACACATGCAGTGACACAATACAGGACGATCACGGGCCAATGGGTGGGAAGTCTCGTGGATCCAGTGGCAGTGGAAGCATCTCAGGGCTGGTGTGTGTCTCCACGTGGCTCCTCCAGCTCCAGGGCTCTGGCTCCCTCAGTCCTAGCTCCATGTGACTTGTCAGCAGGAAGAGGAAGCGGAGAGTGTGGGTCTGGCCTCCAGCGAGCTATTTATGTCCTCAACACCTCCAAATGAGGCCATCAAGCTGTGGCCTGAAGGACCGGTTAGACTCCACCCCTCCACTCTTCATCAACTCAGACAGACACCAGATGGCACAACTACCATGCGTGGTCAAGGAGTGGCAGCAGAAGAGGTAGGTGGGTTGGTACCAGGGCTGTAGCCACAGGTCAGATGGAGGAGTGATTGTGAGGCTGGTGCAGGACGGGCCATGTGTCCTTCTGTCACCCCCTTGCAGATTGCAGCCCAGGGCACAGCCACTCTGCCACCAGGGCCCCGAGTCTACTGCTTACTGAAGACAGAACAAACACCAAATCTCTGACTCACAGACGCTCGGGCGCCGGGCTTCCGAGGCTGCCAGTCTTTGAACTGTTGGCCTTGTGGTTTGAAGCCCAGCATTCACCTGCCAGCTTTGGAGAGGGACACGTGGAGCCCAGAGGTGCAGGCAGTCGGTGGCCCTGGCCGCTCCTTGGAAGGCTGGGGGCCTGACTCTGCCCAGGGGGTCTTGGAGAAAGTCTGGCTTTGTAACTTCACTGTAACTGAGAGTCAGAGTCTTTGGGACTGCCCCCAGGGACGCGTGAGAGATGACCACCCACTCTGCCGCCCTCACCTGGGTTCTGACCCAACGGGTGTGCATGAGGCCTTTGAAGAAAGTGGTCCGGAGATGGACAGGCTGCCTCGGGGAGAAGGCACCCCCATACCTGCTGCTCCCTTTAGACTCTGACCCATGGAGACCCCAGAGGCTGAGCAGAGCAGCCCTGTTGGGGTTCAGGGCCTCTTTCTTCACAGGAGAGATGGCCAGCCCGCTCTCCCATGGAGTTGTTGGCTGGGCAGTGTTGGCAGTGCCTCGGCCACTGAGCATGGTCCCTGGAGGCCTTCCAGAGGGGTCAACCTCACTTCTTGAAGTAGGTTTACACACTGGGCACTGCACCCCTCACCATCAATCCTGGGGACCCTGGTCATTGTAAAGGGGCCCCAACCCTGTCTTCACAGCCTCTAGCCCCAGCATCTGCACCCCCTGAGGTTGCTTGGAATGCCCTTTCGGGCCCCAACCCCCCACCCCCACTCCCCCAAGGCCCTCAGAATCTGCATCCTGAACAGGGTTCCTGGGTGGGCATCGTGACTCTTGCCTGTCCTGACTAACAGAGCAGGTGAGTTGGGGCACTTGCCCGGGCTGTGAACCCGGCTGGCAGCGGAGGGCACAGACAGATCCATGCCCTTGATTCCCAAATCCTTCATCTTGTTTCCGAGAGGTGCTAGGGCTCAGGTGTGGGATTGTTAAGCACCAGGTCCGCAATCCAAGCTCCTCAGGAGGCAAAGTGAGACTGACCGTTCCCTTACAGAGCCCCAGCCTTGGGAGCCAGAAGACCCATCCTCTCCTGTCCTTGAGGCCTGGGGCCAGCAGGGGCTACTGAGTGGGTGCACTGCCCATTTCGCAGATGGGGCCCCGGGTCAGTCGGATTCTGATGTGCACAGACTCCAGACCACAGGTCCCTGGTGGTGCAGTGACTCGGGCACTGGACTGCTCACCGCGAAGCCAGCAGTTCAAAGTCAACCATGACTCCTTGGGAGAAAGGCCAGACTGTCTGGTCCCGGAAAGAGAGACAGCCTCAGCAACCATAGGGACTCTTCCAGCCGTCCTTGGGGTTCGTGGGTCGGACTGGACTTGATGGGTGTGGGTCTGGTTTGGGGGAGGTTGGCCGCTTTGTCGTGAGTGACATGGGCTTGCTTTCAGTCAGCAATGAGCCCTGGAGGCCCGTCACCCTTCTGAGAGGGTCTTCATCCTCAGACTGGATCACCGGGCCTGTGTTAGCACGGTCTACAGGCACGGTGACTTTGGAACACGGCGGGCCCTGGCTGCTGCGCCAATCCTGCCCTAATTCCAAAGAGCAGACCTAATCCTCTACTTGTTTTTGCTGTGGCTCGTCTGCTGTGACCTGCGCATGGAAGAATGTGCTGGGTAAAGCGCGTGCTGGGTAGATGCCATCCATTCCCCACCCGTTAATCATGGTGGCTCTTGAGATTACTGTGCAAGTGGCGGGGTGGGTGGGGACTGGAGAGGGGGGTGTGGGGGACCGGACACCCCCTTTGCAGTGGAACTTCACTGGCTGGTACTAGGTGGTGCTTCCTGGGGCGGCACGGTAGGCTTTGTGTGCACGATATTTATAGTTGGACTCCGTCCCTATCAACCACGCTCTACAGGTGAGCACCTTGACTCTGGGAAGTCCAGCTTTCAGAAATCTGGTTCCTCCCACCCCCACCCCGCCCCCCAGAAGGCCCACCCAGCCTCTGCTGGGGCCGTCATCTCTGTCACGGGGCTGGGAGCAAAGCCACCACAGTACACTTAAAAATGTGTCTGGTGTTCTGTTCTTTCCTGATAAATGGGCCTGCGATCTCTGCGGCTTGGAAGGGCGTGTGTTCTTTGGGGAAAACTTAGAACGGCACACTTGCCCAGAAGCATGTCTGACAGCCTCATAAGAGAACAGCTGCTGGCTGCCTCTGAAGGACCTGCAGCTGCTGCGGCCCTCGCCAGTGCTCATGGCTGCAGGCAGGTGGCTGGCTCACTCAGCCTTGGGGGTGGGGGGCGGGAGGGGCGTGGAGCTTCAGGAACTTTGTGGCCACGGTCCCCCATCCTTTCTTTCCATGTTCTCACCATCTTTCAGAAGCCGACCCCCCTCCTCCATTCTGAAATAGAAGGGTTCACTTCTCTGCCTCTCTAGCAGCCAGACCTCCCGAAACTTAAAAAGGAGGAGCCAGCTCCTTGAAGATCAGACACCCACAAGTGCTGCCAGGGGGTGCAAACAGAAGTTAGAAAGTCCAGCCTTTGAAAGATAGACAACTTCATGGTCCCTGCAGGGGATAGGTTCACTTCCATTGGGTGGACGCAGACCCAGAGCGATCCTGTCCCGGATCCCTGGGGATTCTGGGACTGCCTGTCTTTGCGGGCGCAGACAGTCACGTCCCTCTCCCGGGCTCAAATTGGATGGGAAATAACCCACAAATGAATGAGTAAGTAAATAAGGACAGAGGCCACTGGACCCCCCCAGAAAGGCGTCTTGTGGCTAATTGCCATCTCTCCCCGAGACCCGCAGCAGGAGATAGAGCCCAGCTTCTACAGCCGGACACTCGGACAGAAGAATCCTGTGCGCAGGGGGCAGTGGGTGTGGCAATGCAGGACAGAATTCTGGAATTCCATGGAACCCAGAATTGCTGGGGCTGTTTGAGCCTCTGTCATGGCACCAACTCCCTGAGGTCACCTTGAAACCTGACACCAAACCTCCCCCTGAAGTCATTGCAAAATGACACAACCTGTTCTCCCAACCAGGCAAAAAAGTCTTCCTCTGCATCCGGCCCCTTTAAGGCCTACATTGAGGGTCAGGGCAGGCACCCTGGTTGGGGAGTGGTCCTGTAACAGGCTGCTAAGCTCAGGGTCAACTGTTCGAAGCCACTGGCAGCTCTGTGGGAGAAAAACGGGACTTTCTATTCCTGTCAGTAGTTCCTGTCTCAGGAACCCACAGGGGCAGTTCTGCATGGAGCATGTCAAGCCACAATCGAGTCAACAGGTTTTTGTCGAGAGCAATGACACAGGACCCTGGCAGCATGGTGGTCATCCACTATACTGCAAACCAGAGGTTAGCAGTTCAAAACCAGCGACCCCTCCAAGGTAGACAGGAGAGAATTCCAACTCCTGTAAAGAATTACAGAGTCAGAAACCCACAGGGAAGTTCTACCCTGTCCTGTAAGGGCCCTTTGAGTTACAGAGTCCTACAGGGGCAGTTCCTCCCTGCGTTCTAGGGTCTCTGTGATGGCACTCCGTGAGAGACAGGACAGAATTCACTTCAGCCGTGTGCTGGGCAGAGGGACAGAGAGCAATGGTTCATGGTTGCACAGTTGGGTGTCCTTCACGTCCCTGACCTCTGCAGTCCAGCACATCATCTCAACAGTCCTGACCTCTGCAGTCCAGCACATCATCTCAACAGTCACCAAGTACAAGAACGACCTGTGGCTCCCTCCCGGGCCTGCCTGGTCTCTGTCCTGCTCCCCCCACCCTGTCCTGTCTGACTCCCCAGTCTCCTCTGGGGCCGGTCTCCCTCCTCCCCAGGATCTCCTGAGCCTTCTCCACAGCTGCTGGTCACGCAGACTCTGGGCAGGGGGAGGGGCGGGGCACAAGAAATAAAATGAAAAGCACCCTATTGCACAACAGCTGAGATGGTCTTCTGCCAAGGCCTGCTTTAAACCCCGCGTCTGCTTCCCTGCGGGCGTGAGGCGGTGAGGCGGCAGGTGCACTGGGCACCTCCAGATGCCTCGTCCTGTGAACAAGGACAGCCCTTTCCACTGGCTCCAGAGTCAGCTGGTCCGTCCGTCCGTCCGTCTGCTTTCACAACATTGTGCTAGGATCGCACTGCTGCAGGGCTGCGACCACGGTTTCCAGACTGCTCTGACTTCTCACACCCCACAATATCAACTCCCTCTTACCGCCCTCCTGCCCCCTGCTGTCCTCGAGCCCCCCTCTCCCCCCAGAAATCCTTAATCTGGTTGTTGTCTGTAAGGCTTCATCCGTCCTGGGTTTCATACCTCAAAAACCATACAAGGACACATGGCGGAGAGTCGAGAAGGCTGCTCACCGCTGCAAAACGCAGCACAGACACATTCCAACCTGAAAAACCAAAAACCCCACAGCAAATATTAGAAACCAGATCGGATCAGAGGGGAGACCAGCGAGAGGGGCGCCTAGCTTCTGTCGGATTTATCATTGTCCTCACTGCAGCCAGCCCTCAGCGCCCTCTGTCTGCACGCCTCCGGGGCGGTGTCCTCCCTGGCACGAGCTGAGGGCATGGCCATGGCGGGGCTCCCTCCGTGTCCGGCTGCCACATTCCTGGAGTCTCACGTGACAAGAGTCCCGGGTGCCAGGGGCAGGGGTGGCTGCCGGCCGGCTCACACTGTCAAGGCAGGACCCGAGTTCCCAGCGACCCAGAGTGGACCTCGCTGGGGCCGTGTCCCTTCCACCAAGCACAGGGTCCTATGATGGGCGTCAGAGTGACGCGGGGTCCCAACAACAGCAGTGCAAAAGAACAACAACAACTCAAGAACACACGCAACAACTGCTCGTGCCCAGGCAGGAGACAGGATCAGAGCTTCAGGGGCCAGCTGTTCATCCCGACGACTATTCAAGTTCTGCTCTGAAAAGGAAACACCCTTGGCTCCTCTTCCCAGAGGCCCTTGGGAAACGCAGAGAAGAGCTGCCCACATCTCCACGTGGCCCCTGGAGCGGACCGTCTGCGGGACAGGCGGAGCTGTGGGCGCCACTTGCGAAGTTAGTGCACCCCTGGGAGGCTGGCATGCTTAGATGGCAAGGGTCAAACATGGCAGGGGTCCTAAGTGGCTGCGGACTCACAGTGACCCCATGGGACAGGGTAGAATCCGAGACTGTAGCTCTTTGAGGGAGGAGGAGGCCTCTTCTTTCTCCCGATGATGCCTGGTGAACGCATTTAAACAAACAGCGTGACCGGGCCCACCCTAGCTCACGGGGCTTTGTCAGAGCAGGGGTTCCAGGGTGGATAGCCAGGCCTTGCCTCCCGGACACTAGCGGGGGAGGGGGCTTGTCCCCCCAACCTTTCAGGGGACAGCTGAGCGAGAGCACCGTCTGTGAGAACCTTGACCCAGACCCACGGTCCTGGCGTCAATTCTGACTCACAGAGCAGAACTGTCCCCCTGGGCTCCCGGGACTGTCTGGCTTCAGGGAGCAGACAGCCTCTTCTTTCTCCCTTGGAGCACCCGGTGGTTTTGAACTGAAGACCTTGCAGTGAGTAGCCCGACCCATCCCCGTGTGGACACCAGGGCTTACGCAGTCAGGGTGACAGGCCCTTGCAGACTGACTGTCGTGTCGTCTGCTCTGGCTGAGCTCCAACATCAGGCTGGGGGTCGCCCCAACGACTCAGCCCCGTGAGGACCGCCCGCCCACCTGCCCTCCGCTCTCAGTGGTCAGCGCCATCCCACTGGCAGACTGGCACGTGGACCCTGGCATCTCTCTCACAGGACTGCACATGCTCGGGGCTGAAAGGTTGACACAGCGCTGCTGGCCCAGGAAGCGAGGCCAGGTGATCTGCTGAGGACCAGCCGGTGAAAATCATCTGGACCCACCACTGGCCGTGAGCATTGTCTCGTCCTGCCGAGCAGGACCCTGGAGAGCCAGGGCTGACTCCTGCAGTGGGCAGGAGGGACAGGTGGCACTGATGGCCTGCGGGAGACAGACGACTCGGCGCCCAGGCTGTCAGCCATGGAGCCTTTCTTTCCCTGTAACACAGAGAGCGCTGTCCCCGCGGGTGGTCCCCGAGTCGGTAACTCTTTGCAGGAGTGGGACGCCTCCTCCTTCCTCGCTGGAGCAGCTGATGGGTTTGAACCGCCGACCTTGAGGGCCCCCGACTGGAGAGGGCAGGTCCTCAGTGCAGGGTGTCCACAGGACTAGCGGGGACAGAGCCAGATGACGCCAGCGTGCCTTTGTTCAAAGGTGACCAGGAACGTCGGGGTGCCAGGACCCTGGGTCCGTGGGGATGCAGAGGTTGTGCCCCCTTCCCCATCAGCTGCCCAAGCATGCTATTCTGACTACCTGCTTCCTCTGATACTGCAGACAGCCCTGGCCCCTCCCCCCACCTCATTCCAGCACCTGCTATTCCAACTGCAGAGGTGGGTGTGGCTGGCCGGTGCTGGTGTTGGCCGTGACTCATGGAGCCCCCAGAGTACAGGGGTACAGACTGGAATCCTGGGCTTCCAGGCAGTGACATTCAGAGCACTGACAGCCAGGCCTCTTCCCCCAGGTGCCTGTGGAGGGCTTGAATGGCCGACCTTTGGGTGAGGCATGGCATATTTCACTGTTGGGGCCCCAGTTAGAAGACATAGGCTCTGGTGGGCCCTTTGGGGCTTCTGCCCCAAACAGTTGGTGTGGCCACACGTGGTGAGGGGCTTCAGCTGGGGCTTGAAGCTGGGTCTCCTGAGTGGCAGGTGAGACTTCTCACACAGTCTGTCCCCTGTCACCTGCCAGTGTAAACAGAAGACCCAGTGCATCCCGGTCCTGTTTAAGCTGATCATCTGCTGGTAGACAGACTCACTGATCTTCAACCCTCAGTGTGGACCTTAGAGGCTGGCTGGCCCGGCCACCCGCAGTTTGGCGAGCTTTCCGGCAGAGTCCAGTTAGGCCAGGGCCTGGGGATGGGGTCTTGGCTGCCTGGCCCTGACACGGAGGGCAGTGTTAAGGACCAGGTACCTGATGGAAGCCCCAGCCGGAAGACGGAGCCTTTGCACAGGGCGGTCCCTTGAGAGCAGATGTGTGCAGGCGCAGCAGACCTGGGTGGAGTTCTTTCAGGAGTGGGAGGGAACCTGAGGGTCCCTGGGGGTCTGAGCCCCGGTGGCGTAGTGGCTGAGTGCGGGACTGTGACCCAAGGGCTTGACAGTTCAAATCCAGCAGCGGCTCTCCAGGAGCAAGGCTGGGTAGCTCCCGCGACCACCAGAGGGCAGTTATGCCCAAAAACAAAAACAAAAGGTCCCTGGATGGCAAGGATGGCTGGCCTCTGCAGGGAGCCCCCCTCCGCCCCTCTCCCAGTGGTGTAAGACCCCCACCCCAGTGACATTCGGATGAACCAGGCCTACAGCGGGTGGGAGGCAGGTCCCCAAACTCCCCCACATAGCCTCGTACTAGCAAGTGCGCGACTTCTGGTGACTGTGCCCTACAGTGTCTCTGGTTCATTCAGGGAGCCCTGAGGGCATAGAGGCCATGCCCAGGGTGGCTAGCCACAAGGTCCAAGGTTCAAAACCACCAGCCGCTCCTTGGGGACAATCTGGGGCTGTCAACGCCGGGCGGAAATATGGTCTTAGAAACCCACAGAGGCAGCTGTCAGTGGGCATTGACCTGAGCTTGGCTTGACAGTGACACCGTGGGGCTGCTGTCTGCAAGATCAGCGGTTCAAGGCCTCCAGCTGCTCTAGGGGGAAAGATGAGGCCAGTGGTAGGTCCAGATGGTTTTCACCAGCAGGGTGGTGGGGAGTCAGCGAGGGCTTCCCAGGCAGTGGTTTGATTGGGTCCTGACCAGTCCTGGAGGCTCCCTGAGCCACATGCTGGGCTGATAACCATAAACGTAGCAGTTTGAACCCACTCGCTCCTCTGGGGATGAGGAAGAAGCGGTCGCTCCCATAAAGCTCCACAGCCTTAGGGATCACGTGGGACCGTCCATGCGGTCCTACAGGGCGCTGTGGGTCCGGATGACTCAACACCCCATGGACGCCCACCATGGGTCTGACTGAGGCCCCCGCCTTGGGGGGAGGGGAGAGAGGCAAGTCTTCTGGGGGGAAGGGTGAATCCATGCTGCATGGCACATGCCAAAGCAGCGGTTCTCAACCTGTGGGTCGTGACCCCTTTGGGCGTCAAACAGCCCCTTTCACAGAGGTCACCTAAGACCCTCGGAAAACACATATTTGATGTTCTCAAGAACTAAGACACTGCCCCTCTATTTGTCTCTAGGTGGGTCTCCCCCCATGTGCATGCGCCCACAGAGGAGTGCCCGGTGTGAAGACTGTCACCACGCTTCCTGGCAACATTTCATTGATTTGTCATTAGAAATCAATATTTCACAATATAGAGTGACATCTTGCTTTTGTGATTTCTTCCTATGCTTTACTGGTGTCCCGTGTGTAACCACGAAAATACACTCTGCCTATCAGATACTTACATGACGGTGCATCACAGTTGCGAAATGACAGTGGTTGGGGGTCCCCACCTCATGAGGGACTGTATGACAGGGCCACGGCATGAGGGATGTGGGGGACCACGGTCTATATTGCATCCTCTGGCCACTTCTGCCCATTCGATGCATGGGTCCTGTGATGTGAGCAGCACAGAGTAGCTCAAGAGTTTCTGTGCCGGAGGGGACCACAGGCCTAGACGCAGCGCTGGCCCCTCCACAATGCCTTTACACGCTCAGGCACAGGACAGAAGCGTGGTCCTTCAACTGGAGGGCTGCAGGACACACACACACACACACACACACACACACACACACACACACACCAGGACAGGTGTCAGACACTCCCAAGCATGTCTGCTTTCAGTCACCAGCATGGCTAAGCTTTCTAAAGGCCTGCCTGTGGGGCACTGGGGAGGCCCCTGGAAGATGGCACCGTGCTCGGGATGTGATTTGTCACTCCTCCTGGCGATGAGATTTGAAAAGTACAAAGAGCTCTCTTCAGTTTGAGAAGAAGCAAAAACAAATTTTAAAAGCAAACCAAACCAAGTTCACTGTTGCAGAGTCAATTCGGCCTCACAGCCACCCAGCGGGGCAGGGCAGGGCAGGACTGGCCCTGTGGGTTTCCGAGACGAGTGCTCAGAGTGGCTGGTGGGTTTCCACAGCAGGGGGCTGGCGCAGGCACAGGCTCAGGCTCTCCTGAAAGCCCCAGCGCAAACCTGGGCCTTCCCAGCTCTGGGCGGTGCCATGGGTGCATGGAGGAGGCACTAAGGATGCTTTCCCATGGCTCAGCCTTTCTCCTCCATCCCGCCTGTTGTAGTTACATAATCTGGCGTCAAGTTGAGAGGATTATGAGTGAAGGGGTGGAGTCTGACCTATCAAAATATAATCAGTGAGTTCTCTGTGTGGGCATGGCCTTCTCCTGAGGGTTCTGGAGACTCCTTATTTCCATTTTGGAGGCAGGAGAGACATCTCTCTCCCTGCTTGCTTCTGGTGAGACATCCCTGAGGAGAAGCCACATGGACCTACCCTGGTGGAGCCAGAACCCTGCACCTGAGGAAGCCACATGGAGACCCCTGCCAGCGCTGAGATGCTTACAATGTCATTGGATTCCCAAGACTTCCCACCCACTGGCCTATGTTCTTCCTGCATTTGGCATCATCGAATGTGTTTCATGAGTCTGAAGATTGGTATCAGACATATGGGCTAATATCAGACTTATGAACTTGATGTGGATTAGACTGGGATGTTTTCTCAATATCCAACTGTCCTTGTATATAAAGTACTTTCCTATACATATATGAGTTTCTCTAGGAATTTGTTCCTCTAGTCTACCCAGACTGACACAGGCTAATATCAGACTGATGGACTGGATCGGGATTGGGCTGGGATGTTTTCCCAGTATTTGATTGCTCTTGTTCTTGTATATAAAGGTCTTTCTTTGGCACATATGGATGTTTATGAATTTGCTGCTCCTGTCCACCCGGACTGACCCACAAGCCTTCAGTGCCATCCACATCCAGGCTATTCTGACTCACCTATGGGACAGGGTGGAGGTGCCCTGTCAGCTTCAGAGACGGTGACTGTGTGGAAAGCTCTGTCTGTCTCTCTCCGGGTGGCTGGTGGATTTGAACTTCAGAGGTGGTGGATCGCAGCCCACTGCCATGTGGGAGTAATCACTACCCCACCAGGACTCCCACTGCCATGCCAAACAGTTTGTGGTGAGAACGAGAGACTCAGAGAGAACGTGCCCTCTCTACCTGCTCACTTGCTCACTGTGAATCCACACACAGTCTCCACTCGACCCCTGAGCTGGAAGTTGCCGGTTCAAATCCACCCACTAGAATAAAGATCTGGAGCTCTGCCTCTATCCAGAGCACAGGAGTGGAATCTGCTGGACCAGCTCCACCCTGACGGAGAAGGGCCAGGGGCAGGCAGGCATGGCCATGCATGGGAATCGCCATGACAACTGAGGGTGTGCTGTTGTTCTTCAGGGTTCCAGATCAGAGCCGTGACGTGGTAGAGGAAAACAGAAACAAAACCTGAGCCAGAGCCAAGATCCACAAAGCCGGGGTCCCTAAGGTGCAGCCTCTTGGCGGACAGGTAGGTCTGCGTGTCTGGGAGGTATGCCTGTGCAGCGGTACCTGGCAGAGGAAGGGCACGTTCATCTACCACAGAGGCTGACCTGAATCACCAAAGGACCCTGGTGGCCCGGGCCAACATTCCACGTTGAAGCGACTTAGCGAGAAAACCCAGGAAACTCCATCTGACTCTCCAAGCTGCTGGGGAGCGTGGCTGGGTGGGTGGCAAGTGTCCTGGGTGGGTGGAGAGCAGCCAGAGCGTCGGTCTGCAAGGGGCATGCTGTGGGTGTCACCTGAGTGAGCCCCAGGCATCATGGGCGCAAAGAGACACAAGATGACCCCTTTCGAAGGTGGTTTTCAACCCTCCACGTGCCGAGACCCTTTCGTACAGTGCCTCATGTTGCGGTGACCCCTCCAACCGTACAATCACTTTCCTTCCTACTTCATCACTGTAGTTTTGCTACTGTTATGAATCATGCCACCCCTGTGAAAGGATTGTTCAAACCCCAGAGGGGTCACGACCCACAGGTTGAGAACCACTGCTCCACACCTCCTGAAACCCATCCTGGCGCTGGGAGAGAGAGAGCCACAGCCCCCCTCGCAGCCATGCACAACCCTCCTCTCGATGTGGCTGTGACTTGAAGCAGCTCCCTGGGATCCCCGGGTCGCTGTGGGTCAGGCATTGGGCTCCTAATGACAGAGTTGGTGCTTCAAACCCCCCAGCCACCCAGAGGGAAGATCATGAGGTCATCTGCTCCCAGCAAGACAGACAGCCTCGGAAGCCCCCAGGGGCAGTTCTACTCTGTCCAGAGGGCCCCTGGGAGTCTGGATTGACTTTGAGGCAGGGAGTGTGGCTCAACGAGGCCCCGTGGAGCTGCAGGTGAGGCAGTTGTGCTCCAGGGCCACAGAGGCTCTGGACCTCTGGTCTACCTTTGAGGCACCCAGACCACATGGTCAAGGGCTTGACTTCTAAAGCAAAGGTCGGTGGTTCAAATCCGCCCAGTGGCTCTTTGGTAGAAAGCCCATAGAGAGGACCCCCTGGGAACCCCTGGAAGGGGCTGTGTTACACTGTCCCGAGGGGTCTCTGTGTGTTGGGATGGACAGCAAGGGCACGGTTTAGAATGCAGAGTCCCGGTGCTTCCTTTTCAGCCTGTGAACTGAACTAACTGCCCGGTCGGCCGAGGCCCTGGTGAGTGAGACACCTTTCCTAGAGGCCCCTGCCTCTGTGGAGCCCTGCAGGACACTGCCCACCAGGCTGCCCCTGGGCGCCGCCGCCTGCTGCCCTCCTTGGCCTCTGTGTCGGCACAGCCTCCTTGGCTGCCGTCCTGGAAGGATGCCGTGTCTCCCGGAGGAGCTGGGTGCCAACTGGTGAGACCCCATGGCATGGAGGCACGCGGCGCCGTGGGCCTTGTGGAGGACACAGCTGCCCACTGTGTCCTCAGCTGTGATGCCACAGCCCAGAGCGCTAGCCCTGGCAGTCTCTGCCCTTCTCACTGGGGTCTGTCTGCAGTACGGCCTGGCAAGAGATCCAGGACGGATTTCTGCATCTGGTGGAAAAGCCTATGTGCTTCTTGGGCGCTTAGTCAATGGGGCCCCTGTGCTAGAGTGAGAACACCGGGTGGTGCTTTATGTCCCAGCATTGCCTGTCCGGCTGCTGTGTACATACGCCCGGCTTCTGGAAGACCCCGCCCCTACCCCGAGATGGACCCACACGGGTTCAGACCGAGCCACGATGGCGCGCACCAGGCGGTGTCCCTCGTGGCTGCACCTGGGACGGCTGTGAGTCAGGGCGACTGGGGGGCACCTTAGATGACGAACGAGGAGGATGGCGGGAGGGCGAGGCAGCGTCTGGGCCATGGGCAGTGACTATGCCTGCCCGCTCACCGGGAGCTTGGCGAATTGCATGTACCAGCCGCACACCAGGAAAGGCTGCCCTGAGGCCCGGGGAAACAGCCAAGCAAGCTCAGCTTGGGGAGGGGGGCCGGGGGGGGGTGGTAAGTGTGTGAGGGATGACAAGGGGCCTGGCGGGAGCTGCTGCTTGCAGCGGTGGCTGTTTTGAGCTCCGACTGGACGTGCAATCTGGCTCCTGGGGTGGGAGTGGGGGCCTGCCAGACCCGGCGCACGACCCGGGCCAAGGAAAAGAGGGCAGCCGAGGGAAGGTGAAACGCACCCCCAGCCCTCTAAGCAAGCTTCACAAGAACCTTTGTGGAAGCCGCTCCTGACCCCATGGTCTCTGCCCACTGCAGAACCCAGAGACTAGACACAAGGTTCTCTGGAGTCCCCCAAGGCCGGGACACGCAGCTCAGGGACGGAGCCTGGAGTCCAGCCTCTTCCCTTTAGTGGCTCCACCCACTGCCCCCTGACCCTGAACCCACTGCCAATGGGGCTGTGGGGAGGGCAAGGACCCGCCCACAGCGGCAGGTGCACACGGAGAAGCCAGATTCTCAAAGAGGCCGCACCAGCCTCCTCCAGCCTCCTGGGAGGAG